>WWET01003459.1:88265-100553 GCA_011038615.1 Limnodynastes dumerilii | reverse complement strand
TCAGCCGATCTTACGCTTATGCCCGCCGTCCTAGTGACGGCGGGCGTAGGTCTGGATCAGGCCCATTGCGTGAGTATATAGCAGTCAGATGGATAGTTTTGCAAAGGTGGAAGAAATAGTGGGGTAAAGGAGAAACTGAGAAAAATGATATCTGTAGTAAGGGTTGTGTGAACAGGGACATATATTATACACAAATGACACACATGCACACATATATAAACTTGTAACAGTAACAAGAAAAGACAAGGCTGCACTTCTTATTCAGATATATGAAATGTGTGCAAGTGTATATATAAATGGAGAGGTGCAGCCAAGGACCAAAGTGACCTGGGCAGGTGAGCTTTCCTAATAAAGCTAAACCTCCTTTTTATGTATGTGCTGACACATAGTGTTATATAATGTTTGTTTGGAGCACCGGACCTCTCTTTTGTTCCTTGTAGTTACATATATATACGCTTGGCCATATAAACTTAAATGTCAAAGAAATCTTGCTCCTAAATCTTTGGCCTGGTTTCTAGAGTCTAAAAAAATTGTTGAGCTCTGCTGTAATATTGCAAGAATCATTATTCACCTTACTGTTAGCTTGATATTTCATGATATAGGGCCTTATTCACAACTAAGAATGTACAGAATCTCTGTGTGGATTTTTAAGACTGAATAAACTGCGCATGCCCAGAACTCAAAAATACACACAGAAACCATGACCGACTGATTCACAGACACAAATGGCTGACTTTGCACTGATTCATGCATCGGTATGGAATAAGTCCTGCATCCGTGGCTAGAGTGGAAAGACTTAATACAAATGAGCTGCACACTGGCTACTAATGTGCAGAATGGACGTTCCTCTAGAGTTAGGACTAATTCATAAGTAAGAGTGCCTTGCAGAAAGCAACATACACACGGAAATAGATAAGGTAGCCCTCTACCATTTTTAAGTTTATTTACATATGGTTCTTTGCTAGCATATGCATCTTCCCTTGATGTTTTAAACGTGTTAAGAACGTATTCATTATAGAAAACATTTTTAGTATACAATATATTATTTACTTATTTTTAATTAAACATTTTTTTAAAACAAACAAATTTTAAGATTCAAATAAAATAAATAGTTAAATTAAATTCTAATTCTAACTCTTAAGTGTGAATCAGGTCCATAGTCTGTAATAGATTGGTAAGGAACTTGAAAACATTAAGTTTGTGTGACAGTAACACCTGCAAGAATAAGCCTCAAGATGGCACTAAGGGCTCTATTTACTAATTTCTTCTACCCTAGGAGATCGATGCTGCTCCAGTCTCGCTTGTGCTCCCGGCGAGCCTGGCAGCTTCCCCTTTAAGATTTACAAATACTCACCCCTCCGACGTGGTCCCTCAAAGTCCCTCGTATCGAATGAAGTTCCTGCGCATGCGCAGAGACTTTACAGTCGCACTTAGAAAATTTTCAGCCCAAATATAAAAAAACCACTGCGCATGCGCAGGGTCTTCATATCGGGCTGGAAGCTTCTAAGTCGGACGCGTCTGCCGGACAGGTAAGTTTTGTCTGTTATAAATGTTTTCCTTTATTTTTTTAAGTTAAAAAAAAAATATAAATTTTTTTTTTACATGACCGCATCCTCCTTCATACCAGAGGTCTCCCCATAATAACAGCTATTAAGGGGAGGAAAAGGGGGGAATATGGGGAGATCGCTGGCATGAAGCCACTAACGCCATCCTGAGATGGCGTTATTTCTACCTTCGGTGCCGAACGAAAATTTCGACACCGAGGGATAGTAAATTGTAATACAGTGTCAGCACCCGTGAAGATCAACGGGCCGCCAAAGCTTTAGGAAGTGTGTATGCATCGCCATGGAAACAGCAGATTTCCATGGCGAATGCATCATAGTAAATGGTAAGTATTTCATTTAATAATGAACGTTTTAGTGTTAATACAGGCATTATCATCTGAAAATGAAGTTAGTAAATAGTGCCCTAAGTTTCAAACAAGCTACCTTGTAATGAAACAGATGATGCAATTTATAAACTCTTTGTCCTCTATTAGATTATACTTCAGTGTATAGTGCTGTATTCCTAGAATTGCAGTAGTACAGAGAATGCGTTACTTATTTTTCCCCATGAGTATTGGATTGGAAGGTTGGAGTTTATTTTTATTGGAGTTTCTTTAAGTCTTGCCTTGATCAGAGAAGCTTTTTAATTTTTACGCAGAGCAATATATTAAGGTTTTATTTTTTTTACTTTTTTTTAAGGTTGACTTGGACAAAACTTTGTATGATATTTTATTAATATGCTTTAATGTAAAAAAAAAACATGCCTGGTACTAAAGTATGAACTACTTGATTATCTCCATGGTGCTGGAGGGTGTTTCCTCGCAATGAAAATCTGAAGCTCAGTTCTACTAAATGGTAAGAAAAAATAGTCCCTTCCCTAATTGTAACCCTAACCCTCCCCTCTTACTACCCTAATCCTCCTTTCCTGGCTGCCTGACCCTAACCCTCCCTCCCCTGCAGCCTCACCCTAACCCTCCATTTACCACAGCCTGACCCTAACCCTCCCTTCCCTGCAGCTTGACCCTAACCCTGGAGAGGTTACTCACCTTTCCTGTGCAGTAGCGGCATCGTTTCTGACAAGGAATGGGTGAGAATGCCAATTGGTATACTCACCCATTCTGAAAAAAAATTCTAAAATGGAGGGGTATTCGAAATAGGGACAGATGCCCCTATTTCATGGCCCCTTCCTTACGCCAGCTGAAGGCTACCCTAACTTCAGGAAGAGGCTCCCACAGGAGCGTATGGCCGCCTAGCCCGCCCTCTCACCCTCATTTAACTAGTTCCCCCCACCCACCTACACTAACCTGTACGTAGGGACGCTGGGGGACGTCCCCTCCAGCGTCCCTACGGCGCTGCTACGGACGCCCGATCTAGGATCGGGCGTTGCCGTAGCAACGCTGGGCAACATCTACCCGGCGCAGATGTTACGCTTACGTCCGCCATCCAAGCGACGACGGGCGTTATTCAGGATCAGGCCCATACACACAGGAAACAGCAAAAAGGAATAAAAGTGCAGCTCACCTCATTCCCAGTTCTCAGGCTCCTTTTCTGTCTTCCATCATTAGAGAGGAATGTGAGGACTGATGCGAGGGGGAGGGAAATCTTCGCTGAGCTGTGCCAGCAGTGTGAGGGACAGAGGGGAAGTTAGAATCAGTGCTGGGCTGAGGGGGGAGGGCACGGGGGAAATCTTTACTGAACTGTCAGCACCGTGGGGGAGGGTCAGTGCTGCTCTCTCAGGCTGTCAAAAGCAGCTCGTCTTATGATCGCCGCAGGGGATTCATGTCTTGCTGTCAGAGCCAGCATGGAGATAAGCAGCAGCAGCTTTGAGCATGTCCACCCCCTTCCCCCTCACATAGGTAAAATGAGTCATTACCCATGTGAGGGGGAAGGGGGCGGGTATGCTGAATTTCAAAGCTGCTGCTGCTGCTTATCACCATGCTGGCTCTGACAGCAAGACATGAATCCCCTGCGGCGATCATAAGACGAGCTGCTTTTGACAGCCTGAGAGAGCAGCACTGACCCTCCCCCACGGTGCTGACAGTTCAGTAAAGATTTCCCCCGTGCCCTCCCCCCTCAGCCCAGCACTGATTTCTAACTCCCCCTCTGTCCCTCACACACTCAGCGAAGATTTCCCTCCCCCTCGCATCAGTCCTCACATTCCTCTCTAATGACGAAAAAGCAGAAGAGGAGCCTGGGAACTGGGAACTGTTTCCTGTGTGTAAATTTATGTATGTGCTACATATGGATACCTGTACTGTGCGTATAAATATTTATATATCTATCTACCTATTTATCTATACAGGAAAACTGTCACTCCTCATACAAGTAAATCTGCTCACGGTGCTCTTCAGTTATGATAGATATATGTCTGTAATATGAAGTCACTCAGGAGTCTTGTGAATCGAAGGACTTCTATTGCTGGCATTCACTTCTGCCATTTGTGTATAACACTCCCTGATGAAAATCGCTGCTGCGCGATTGAAATGTTGGAACTACACTTCATGTAAAAAGTATTAAATAGCTTTTCAGATGCTGCTTTGAACGATTCACAAGAAAACAAGAAATAAGCTTGTTTCTGTTCACGAGAGTGGGACCCCATTATGGTATAAAATAAATAATAACGTAAAAGAAAACTGGGATCTTTAAGAACATAACATAAGATACTTTTTAATATTGTGCAGATAGACTTAAGTGTTTTTTTTTGTTTTTTTTTAAAGAAATTTGCTTATTAATTTTAGGAACCACTTTTACGATCTCATAAAAAATCACTTTGCATTTTATTTAGAATGCAGTGTGCATTGTCTGTTAGTCAGTTTGATGGAGTAGGAACTTTATTGTGGGGAGTAGGATGTCTGCATTGTAAAGTAGTGACTGGGATGGCCTTTATATACTTTATATCGTGCGCCATCTCTATAGCTCTAATATACTCCGCATGTATTACAATAATTTGGAAACCCCCCTTTAAAAATCCTGCGTTTGCCACTGTGACCCTAACCCTCCATTTACCACAGCCTAACCCTAACCCTCCCTCCCCTGCAGCCTGACCCTAACCTTCCCAAAACAATTGTGCCAGCCACAGGTTACATCTGAGTCCATAGTGCTGACAAGCTATTTGGAATCATTGCATTAGCATTTCTTGTTCCAAAAGTCAACACCTAAGCATCGGGCTTTGTAGCCAGGGTTTATTTTAGTATTGTCATCAGAAATAGAGAGTCTAGGTGGGTAGCTTTGAAATATTATTAGTTTTGTTTTTGATATATTAAGTTTGAAATGGTGGGAGGACATCCAAGATGAAATGGCAGAGGGACCTTCAGTTACACAGGCCAACACAGTTAGTGAATATCAGTAGTTGATAGGTAGATTTGTGTACCTGCAGAGAGATGATACTGTAATCCAAATGACTTTCTAAGGGAAAGGAACACTGAGCCTTGTGGTACTCCAACAGATAGGGGAAGAGAAGGGGAGTTGGCAAACACTGAAAGAACGATTAGATAAGTAGGATGTGAACCAGGAAAGAGTTGTGTCCTGAATACCTAGAGATTGTAACATTTATATGAGAAGAGTGTGGTTATTCTTGTCCAAAGCAGCAGAAAGATCCATTAGAATAAGAAGAGAGTAGTGACCTTTAGATTCAGCAGTGATTAAATCATTGACCATGCTGGACAGTGCAGTTTCTGTGGAGTGTTGGGAATGAAAGCCTGACTGAAGAGGATCCAGAAGATTGTGTGAGGAGAGGAAGTGAGTGAGGCGAGTGTAGGCAAGTCTCTAGAGCAGCATAAAGGGACATAGGAGCTGGGAAATACGACAATAATTTGAGGGAGAGGTTGGGTCAGAGTTTAGTATTTTCAGAATTGGAGTGATTAGCTTGTGGTAGAAAGATTGCAGATTTCGATCAGGGTTGCCGATTCTCCCAGAATATCCACGAGATTCCCACAATTTTTGGACAGTTCTCCCAAGGCTCCTGCAAGCCCACAAGCTATCAATATCTATTGTAATCCCTAGTATTAATTAGGATGGGCGGGACTTGATGATGTCATGAAGCCCCACCCATCCCCTGGATCAATAGAGATTACAGGAGTGATTGACAAGGGGCGGGCTTAATGATGCAATTTACATAAATTGTACCATTAAGCCCCACCCCCTTGCAGAAATCTATGGCTTTAAGCTATAAAAAGTCAGCAACCCTGATTGTAATTAAGGTTGGAATAAATACAGAAGATAGACTGACTTGTGAGATGACAGGATCAAGAGGACAAGTAGCAGAGTGGAAAGAGCAGAAAAGTGTAGATGCCTCCTCTTAATCTGTGGGTTGGAATGAGGACAGAGTGTGGATTGTGAGCATTGCGTAGCTATAAAAAAATATATAATTATTTTAAAAAATAACGTTTTGTTTCAATTTTTGCCTTAATTCAATCCTTGCTCTAGTTGTATTGCATTTACATTGTGATTGAAGTTCTAGCACCTCATTTAACAACAATTTCCAGCGTACATTACAGTGAAATACTATGCATTTAATGCCGTATTTATTGCATATACGTCCGGCATTTACCGAAATTGTATACTGCGCATGCGCAAAAATTTTTTTACGCAATCTACGTATCTTTTCGGTACATAGATTGCGTATATGCGGTCTGAAAGACTGCATATATGCAATCTACGTACCGGAAAGATACGTAGATTACGTTAAAAAATGACTACGCAAAAATGACTTCCTTGGAATGATAGAGATATTAAGTCCTTTCATACAAAAACACCTTAGAAATTTCCACTACCAGAGTAAAAACAGCAAGGATGTTAGGAACAGAAAGTAATTGCTGTTTTTGTTCTGGCTGCGATAACATGCATAGGATAACATAGGGTGTGATAACATGATTTGCACTCACCTGTCTCTTCAGAACCTGAATGGTGACAGCTTCTTTACATACACGTCTGTTTCACAACATGGATGCTATTTCTGCTAGTGATTGATTCTCAGTTGTAAACTGTGATCTGTCCATTCCCGAACAATGTCTGGATTAGATCTTTTACTTGATGCATAAATCTGCATTTTTCTAATTATCCTCTGTATCATTACACAACTAAATTTACTTACAACACCTGTGCTACACCAGATTTATTGTACAGATTGTACTAATCTTTTACCTCTGTGATAATCACTTCAACTGTAAGCTGCAAATTTTCCCTTGCACAGTGTATTGCTCTCCATCTCCTTACATCACAAAAAAATCCAACAAACAACTGGTACAACATCTGTTATATAAGGTGTTTCAGCACTTCTTTTATTCCCCTATGAAGTTGGTACAACATATAATTGCATAGTATATCTGCTGTAGTTGGTGCACTCACATCTTGCATCCCTGTTTCCATACAGATCTTGTTTTTTTTTTTCTTTTTACCTTGTGTTTGTTAAGTCCTGGCAACAACTAAGCACAAGTCAACATTTTGTGCTCAATGGAAACAGAGGTTGATTAAGAGAGAGGAAGAATCTGATTGGTTGCTATGGGCCCCATAACCACTTTTCCTTTTTCCACAGCTTAGTAAATCTAGACCTTACAATGTAAAGCACATGGTGTTGCAGGCAAGGATTGCATGAGTGTCATAGCTGGTCTGTTGTACAAGCTGTATTGTAGAGACTCACACAGAGAGCACAGAATACAAGTAGGACTTGTAACATGAGGAATAATGGAGCCAGATGGAGTGTGCAGGATACTTGTTGTTCTGGCACTAAATGAACTGTGGAGCAGGCTTAAATAAAGTGGCCAATCATCTGATTGTTAACTGGGAGCAGATGATTGAGAGTTTTAAACTCTGGTTGGTCAGGAAGGAGCAGCTGAGCTACTCCTTTGTCCAGTGTGGAGAGGAACGCTGGAGCAGACAGCATGAGGACCAAAGACTGACAAGTAACCATGGATACAATCAGTGACACCGTGAGAGACAACCAGAGAATTGACGCTGGCGTCGGCCAACAATCAGACAGCAACAAAGTGGGTAAAAGCGTTCAGTAACAAAATTCACAAATCACGGTTCATGCCATTTTCAAAAAACCTGAGTCCTAAATTAAAATTCAAATAACCAAGAATTGCACCTGTTCTTTGACCTTCACAAGGATGCATTCAGCCAAATATATAGATTAAGATTTATCACTGACAAATGTCCTTCCCTCCACTGTGTCACTGTGGCTTAGGAATAAACGATGAGTGAAATTGATGATTGCCATGTGATGGAGGGCACATGATGAAAGATAAGTGAGTATGAGAAGTGATGAATTTAAACCATCAATTTTCCCTTGTCAATGTCATTTAAAAAAGTAACTCATACATCAGTAACAGAACTGTTTTTATTGATGTTAACAAATAAGCCTTGCCAAGAAAAAAATTCATTGTATTTTATGTGCGTCACTGCATATCTCTGGTGACCCATCCATCATTATATGTAACTCATCACACTCACAATAGATCATGTTCTAGAAAGGACACTGTAACAAAGGGTATGTGATATCTAGAAAGACTACTGACATGTATCACTAAGAATATAATGATCACAGTAGGCACAGATATGCTCCCCTCTCTTTGGGACCAGGTTTATTTACAGAACATGGGCCTGATCCTCATTTAGTAAAGTTATGGGATTTATGCACGCCTCTTGCATAAGTCCTCTAAAAAGTAACATCTGCGCATGCCAAATTTTACACAACTGATCTCCTAGCTTTCAGAACTACGTTCCATTTGCTAGAAGATTGTATAGGAGGGCAGCACTTGTCTTCCACATGCCTATTGTCATGCTGATTAAGTCCCAGGGGCCATTGTCAGCAGTTCCGCACAGGTCTGCATTCAAATGAATGGAGATCCATGCGGGGAAGTTAAGATAGTGTTCTGGACACCTAAGTGGGGGAGTGACAGGGGAGTGCACTCCAGGAGCCAGATTTACTAAGCTGCAGTCTTAGAAAAGTGGAGATGTTGCCCATAGCAACCTATCACTTTCTAGCTCTTTTCTATTACATACTAGAGAATGCCAGCTAGAATCTTACTGGTTGCTATGGGCAACATCTCCATGTTTCCAAACCCGCAGCTTAGTAAATCTGGCCCTAGATATCTGTGTGTACAGAAAACGCACTGGATCAGGCCCCAAGCTTTAACCACAAAAGATAAAGAAAGTTAAAAGAAATAACATTTCAAATTTAGATTGAACAATATATGAGATTAACATACGTTTTCAGTGTGCTAATATAAGATCACATGAATTACAATTAGCTTATATTTACATATATTCACATGGCACATGACTAGAACAAAGATGAACACATTTACAGTGACCCAGATCCCATTACAACCCATGGCCTGTGTTTGGAGGGGTACTCTGTGGGTCATTACAGTTTACCATTAAACATTTGCACCAGCCACGTATTCAGGAAGATGCTGGTGCGTGGCTCTCCACAGCCTATAGAGAACCACTGCTGTTGAATTAAACTTCTGAATGCTTAACTAAAGCTACTGAAATGCTGCTTATGCATCGTGTTATATGCTGTTTAAAAAAAAATCTATATTTCATTTTATTTGCTACTAATGCCTATTTTTAGGATATTCACATTGTTTATTAAGCAAATGTTTAAAGCACTTGGATTTGGGTTGCTTGGAATGTGTATGCATTGTACTAGGTAGTTACATATGGAACTTGCCGTACTTGCATACCAATCAAAAAATGCGTTTGTGTCACGCTTTAACATCCCATAATTTAGGTGCCATTATTCCAAAGGCATGATACATACTTTTTAGTTTTAAGTTTGGATCACTGTAGGTCTGTAGTGCCTTAAACATTAAGTTTTCATAAAAGTAATGATAATATACATTGTTCAAAACAAGGATTTCTAAAGACCATAAACTGTAGTGTTATAATTAGAAGGTGGAAGGAAACAGATAACAAATAACAGGGACACTCCCTGGAGAACGAGTAATCTCCCCAACTCTCTGAAGTGTTTGGCAATCTCCCTGATGGTGATCTAGTTTCAGAACTCATTGCGGTAAGATTTAGAAATTTTTCTGCACTGACGCCTATGAGATGTCCATTTTCATGGAAGCCAGGGACCTGATTCAGACTTAAGAAGGAGCTTGAAATTAAGGGCCGTATTCAGAGATCCGTTTCTAATAATAGTTCCGTGCGTATATTTAGGATCGGTTCGATTTTGCATCAACTGCGCATGCGTAGTAATAGTGATACACTGTCTAAGTTGAGGTTAAGGTCGGAAATGGCTAAGGGACGGACTTGTGAATCGGGCGGGGAATAATGCGACCCTAAGTGCGGCGGAAATATACGGTCCTAAGGATTTGCATAGAAATGGGCGGGGGAGGCATTGAGATGAGGGAAAGTGGGCGCGCTTACAGAGTTAAGGGCCCTAAATATACACAACTAATACACATAAGGCCGGAAGTGAGTGCGGCCAGATAGGGCAAGTCAATGCAGGTGGAAGTTTAGGTCCGGCCGGGGGTTGTGAGTGAAGTGACTGTTTTTTCTGGTGGGTGTAATCTGCTCCGACCTGTCACTTAGTTGCGGTTATTTGCGGCCGATCGCCGATGGAAGTCTGAATACGGCAATAAGAGAGGAAAATTACTCCTGGGCAAAACCATGTTGATTTTAGGGGGACTCAAGTTAATTGCATACTTTGCATGCAGGGATATACCTTGGAATTGTTTACTGCCCACAGACTGACCAACATTACTATCACACTGTTATTTAGACTTGGGATAGGAAACATCACCTCTCAACTCTAATACTGTTTTCAACAGATGAAATATGACTCCCCTGCAATCAACATGGTTTAGCCCAGGAGTAACTTTCTCTCCTATTTTCAATCTCTGAATCAGGGTCCAAGATGTGATCAAAGACAAGCAGTTATCTAAGACAACATGACTTCAATAATGGAGACAGAAATGAAAAATAAACTCTGGTGTCTGGTGTTAATCAGCTACAGTATCACCTACTTCCAGCTTTTTTTGTCCAGCGGATCTCCTATTCAAAGTCTTCACAATTAATACTGAAAGTATTTAATCACTGACAATTTAACAATTGATAAATACCATAGTTGTCATTTTTATTCAGAAATAGTTTTCCTGGCAGTGTTAGACACGCCATGGGTGGAACTATTCAAAGGACACACCCCTTTGGTCATATAGGACACACCCCTTTGGTCATATAGGACACACCCCTTTGGTGAAGCGCCTTGGTAATGCTATCACAGTCTCCCTTATTTTCATTAACAAAAGTTGGCAACCATGTGGTAAAATCTCTGGGGTGAAACCTAATCAAAACAGTTATGTAGATCTCAGGACAATGTAATAAATGTAGAAGATACCATTCTGGAATTGCTAACAATCATGAATCTGTTTATTGATCTGGTTAGGAAGCAAGTCAACAAACCTTGCATTAAGAGATTTTTCAAGGTTGCAATTTAATATGTATATATCCTGCCTGTGGGTTAAAATATACTATCATTTTACTTATACCATAAGAGCAGCCCTCAATCAGAATGAATAGGAAAGAATGATAAAATAAGTGACCTTAGTCCTTATATGAAATCAGATTACAGGTAAACAAATAATATTGTAAGAAAAGAAAGTACAGGAAAGAATTGGCCATATTACACAGTATGTTCACAAGAATGATTCTAGAGCTATAAAACAAGCTAGAAACAGTGGCTTTATCACAGGTATAGAGGAGATTGCTGAAATAAAGCATGCCATTACCTTACATTCCTTTAAGGCTCCAGTGATTGATTTTATTCCCAAATGTCTCTCTGGGATAGACTATATTATCAGGGCCAGTGAAAGGCACAAAAACAAATACAGATGAAAAATGGTTTGCAGTTGATTAAATAGACACTATCTTCGTGCTTTATGAAGTATAGAGAGAAATGTATTGTTTAACATTATTGAAAAAAGTAAAAGAGCAGAAAAGGAACAAAGCTATATTGTACTAAGTAATATTGTATTGTACAGAAATAGAACCATGGAGCCTGGAGGAGAGGGGGAACCATGGCCTCTGTCCCCTTCCCCCTCCCCTACACAGTAAGAGGCTGGCAGCCTAAGACGGTATATACAAAATGGAAGTTGCTCAGATCAGTTTATAGGTTAATGCAAACAGGTGCATGAAAGGCAGAGGTAATCTGCTAGCAACAGAAACACAGGAACGAAACTGCTCCATCAACTCATAGAAACATAGAAAGTGACGGCAGATAAGAGCCACATGGCCCATCCAGTCTGCCCAGTTGTTTATTTAAAACTACACTGACCCTAGACCCTATTTCCCCTTAATTTAGTTTGAGATTTAGGATATCCTTATATATATCCCAAGCATGTTTACACTGTTCTACTGTGTTAGCCTCAACCACCTCAGATGTCATTCTTCCGCACCTTTCCTTTGAATCTACCACCCTCCAGTTTATATTCATGCCCTTGTGTTCTATTACACCTCTTCCTTTGAAAAATGCCCCCTCCTCTAGCCAGTCACAACCCTTGATATATGTGAAAGCTGCAATCACATCCCCCCTTTCCATTCTCTGCTCCAAGCTATACCAGGGTTGCCGACTCTCCCGGAACGTCCGGGAGACTCCCGGAATCCATGGAGACCTCCCGGACTCCCGGGAGAGCACCCTATTCTCCCGGAGTCTCTGATCTGATTCTCACAGCGTTACCAGGAAGTGAGGCGCTGTCCATCCAATCAGCAGTGAGTATCTCTGGACAGCGCTGCACTT
>WWET01003459.1:77469-87531 GCA_011038615.1 Limnodynastes dumerilii | reverse complement strand
TGTGGGGGGGGGGGGCTGTAGACACGATTGGGGATACTGGGGAGAAATTATTGGGGAATATTTTACAGTCATTCTGATAGGCCTTTGACTAGTTATTCTAATAAATTAATTACATTTTGCATAGATTTAACAAAATAATGAATAATGATATCGCAGGACCCGCCCCCTGGTGACACGGGACCCGCCCCCTGGTGTCGCAGGACCTGTCCCCTGGAGACGCAGGACCCGCCCCCTGGAGAGGCAGGACCCGTCCCCTTTTCTCCCTGAAATGAGTTTTCAAAAGTAGGCAACTATGAGCTATACATGTTTAGCTCCTCTAGCCTTTCTTAGTATGATTGGTGACACAGGCCATGTACCATTTTAGTGGTGCTGCTAACTCTTACAATGAGAGTGCCAATGTTGGGTCATATCTATACTTGTTTAAATTGAGAGCTAACTCACCTCAGTAGGCAGGAAGCCTCCAAAATAGCTGCTGTGGAACAACACCCCCTCTCGTCTGCTGCTCCCATACATGCTCCCAGACAGTATACACACAAAATGGAAGTTGCTCAGTTCAGTTCATAGGTTAATGCAAACAGATGCATGAAAGGCAGATAGTGCTCAGCACTGCATCACTGCACTGCACCAGCCTCTGACAGCTTCTTTCACTCCATCCCATCCTGTCTTAAGCTCTGCCTCTCTGCTATGGGGCCCAAACCAGTCATTTTTTCCCCTGATTTGGAATGATATAAGATTATTTTATTGTAAATTCCTATGTAAATATAGGCCCGTATTCAGAGTACCGGACGTATAATATATATATCCAGTGTTCAGCGATTTTTACTACTGCGCATGCGTAGTATTTTTTTAACATAGTCTATGTATCTTTTTCTTAAGTAGACCGCATTTACCCAATCTACGTAAGAAAAAGATACATAGATTACGTAAAAAATGACTATGCATGCGCAGTAGTAAAAATAGCTAAACACCGGACGTATATGTTATACGTCCGGTACTCTGAATATGGGCCATAGTCCCAATTCCATGTCAGTGTTATCTATTGCAAGGAATTAATGAATAAAACCTATAGCTTTTAGTACCGACCATTATAGTTTGTTACCTCTAAAATAGGGTTATATCATAGTGTAAGTGGATGATGAAAATTTGCTATCCATTGTAACACTTTCCAATTTGGCTTTATAAGCACACATACAGATATTAAGTGTTTCCACCTAATCATCAATGTAGAATGATGTTGCCTTGTAACTATACTGCAATATTGCCAAATCTCTAGAATGTCTGGGGGACTCCAGAAATTTAGGGAATGCTCCAGGAGAGGGGGAAACCCTCCTGTATTTGGTTATGAACAGTTCTTGCCTATACAAATAAGTCGTCCTGGCTAGATGACACAATTTAATGTAGATCAGTGTTGTAGTTCCACCACTGCATTGCTCAGTGTGGGTAGCACTTGATGACATCATTCATCTTATCAAGCCCATTGACACCCATCAACTTTACCTCCAAACCGGCATCTACCAGAGGGAAGAGGATAAAAAGAGTTGACAAGCAGGACCCCAACATTATTATAATGACTATTTCTTGTTATGAAGGTACGTCTGTGTCAGCCAAATTCCAGTTTGCTTGTCATAAAGAGACAAATCTTATAATGTTATATTTACACATTTTTATTTTTAGAATTTTATCAGCTAGAATTATTGTAACATTTCCCTTGAAATTAATTTGGCGCTTTTGAAATTTCAAGACCAAACTGTAATCAGTGTTAACAAAGATTTGCTTATACAATAGTTAAAATGTCTTTTATTTAGATGTTAACAATGAGGCAACATTATGATATTTATGGCTTCCATTTATATTTTTATCTATTCTGTTTTGAATGAAAGTAGCTGTATTTCTGGTTAGGAAGATGTTCTTGGATAAGGACAACTCTTTCCAGTATATAAAAAAATAATCAAAGATGTCATTGGTTATACTAATACACACTTCACGCAGTCTTATTTTGTATCTTACTCATATCCAGCAGTGTGGGTCACAGCAGGGGAAAACTACTAGTGCATGGTGCTTAGGAAAATTTCTTCATATCTCTATTTCTGTTTCAAAGCAGAATATGTTTTTGACCAGGGGGATAAAAAAAATGAAATTTATTATGTATTGGGTGGAAGAGGTCATGTCTCATAATAATAGAGGGATCATAAAATTCTGGAGAAGCAATCAAGAAATATTGTCCAAATCATACTGGGAAAAACTGTAATATATACTTAATACACACGCCTATCAGTTTATACTGCGCATGCACAATACAATGAATTCTACATCAGAACGCACGCATCCAATGCTGCATTACATGAGTTTCCACTTGTGGGGCGGACAGCTATAATACTCATACAGTAAGGGCTTGGCTTAACGTTATGTGCGGAATACTTAAGGTAGGGTGCAAGGTTCAAGGTTAGGTGCACTGCCACCTGCACGATTGCAGGGAGTGCACTGTTCTATGTGTGGAAGTTAGGAAAGCAAATTCCAGATTCAAACCTAATGATGCAAAGGAGACTTACGCAAGCCATTTGTGTAAGTCCCTTTGCAAGTAACATCTGCAGATGCAAACACCAGGGGCTAATCTGCGGGTTTGAAAAAGTGGAGATGTTGCTTATAGCAACCAATCAGATTCCAGCTCTCACTTTTTACTAGAGAATGTCAGCTAAAATCTGCACTCTGCACTCTGCACTCATCTCCACTTTTCCAAACCCGCAGCTTAGTAAATCTGGCCCGTAAATGTGGCCCTAGAACTCTGTTCCTCCATGTGCATTGAGATCTGTACATCAGGGCAGTAAATGCATTCCGCAAGCCTTAATCCCGCAATGAAGGCAGGATTAGGCATGCAGAATAGCCACATGGGGCGGCGTTGAGCAGATCCATGATCTGTGTCCGTGTGCACACAGATCCGCACAGAAAACTTAAGGTAGCTCAATGGACATGGAAGTGTCTATAACTATACACAACAGAGGAAAGTCTTCCATGCATAGTTTCAGACCTCTGTGCATATGTAATATGGCCCTATATATAAAATATATCATAATGTATGCATTTTAATGTCTATCTAACTGAAATGAATAGAATGTGTAATGTCAGCATTACTGATACTTATTTGTTACCAAAATTAAGAAGCTGAATTCAGACATCTGGTGGTTGACGCATTTAGTGTTCACACATCCTAACTTCTCTTTGTGCTGCCTGGACTTATTAAACTTAATTGCAACACCCAACTATACCCAACCGAGCTACAGACACTGACCTCCAGCTTTCTACAATATCAGCACTCGGGATAGACACAGCCTTCTTCCCAGAGTCTGACCCTAACCTAAGGCCCAAGAGGGAGAGCACCAACATGTGTCAGACAACCAATCACCTAGGATGGATGTCACCAACAATACAAAAGGATGCTCGAAATCGCCTGGGGGTAAGAACACTGTCTAGGATCGGAAGCATCACAACTCCACCTTTTCCCACAAAACACATCAGTCATTCCCCATCGTCCTGGCAACAAAAGGAGTCCTCGAAGAGGCAAATTTTACCCCAACCCTTTCCCTAATTCTTACTCTAACTTTCCAATTCCATGACCCTAATCCTCCCTTTCCTGCATCCTGACCCTAAGACTCTCTTCCCCACAGCCTTACCCTAAGACTCCCCTCCCCTCAACCTAACCCTAAGACTCCCTTCCATGCAGTCTGACCCTAAGTCTCCCCTTCCCGTAGCCTAAACATAGACTCTGGTGGAGTATGTGGCGGGTGGTATCTGTGGCAGGTACAGAGGGCGGCTTCTAAAAAAGGTATATCAATTGACATACCCATTTAAAAAAAAGTTTCTAAAATGTCTGTTTTTTGAGACGGAGACAGACGAAAATGAGCTTTTAGCTGTCTCTAAAACATCCATTTTTGGCCACAGACTGACAATGCTTTCCCCTGACCCTAGAGTAGACGGTGTTTGGCATTCTCACTTGGGGGCCAGAACCTGACAGGAATGCAGAAAACTTTTATCAATGCTAAGCTCAGTGGTGAAGGAAATCATCTGCTCTTTACCCTCCACCGCTTTTTTTTAAAGTATTTCTGAGAAATACTTCAGTGTGTAATAGAACAGCGTCATTTTGTGAACATGATTAACAATATGACTTTTGTCATGCAAGGACACGATATACTAAAAACATTATTCATGAAAAATGTTATTGCCAATAACTTGTTAGGTGTATATACAAAAATAAATTCATGTATTCCATATTACATTATATATAAATGTTACTGGAGGATAATATACACATAATGGACTGGATTCAGAGTTTGAAAACAGGAAACAGGAAATGTAAAACCATGCTGATGTTCAGAGGAGGTCAAAATAATGATATACTTTTCATTCCATGTTGATTGCGCCCAGCATGCACATTTTGCATTTCAACATGGTTTAGACCAGATCGCAGGGATTTGAATTGAATTGCATTGAACATTTTTATTGAAGTTGCATTCAGAGCGTCAGACACAGCATCAGTGGGATCTAGTAGCAGATCCCTGCTGTGTCCATGCATCTGTTTGAGCACAATAAAGATCAGGATATTACGATCAGTCGATTTCTTACCCTTACTGTGCATTGTAGATTGTTGTACCACTGATCGCACAGATTGCGCATCTATTGTGGTGCTCAAAGCATACGCATATGATCCCCATCAAAAAGCATTTTTCTAAAGGAAGTAATTGGTAAATGCCCACTTGGCAGTTGTCTGGATCTGCTTCTTTATTTTAAACAGCCAGTATGCTTTATTATTTAATCTGCAGTGTTATAGTGATTACACAGAACCCTGTTGGAGGCGGTTATTTGACAGAGTTTGAATAAGGGGACCAATGGGGAATGCCCTGACACACACTTACGTACCTAAATATACGCAGGCTGTGTCCATATCTTGGCAATTTTATGCGCAATCCAGATGTTACGCACGGAAATCAGTTTAGTACGAAGTTCAACTCCTTGCCTAAGAAGGGGCGTGCCAGTACTACCAGTGCCAGTACTACCAGTGCCAGTACTACCAGTGCCAGTACTCCATAACAAGGAAGTTAAGAAAAGTGTGTGGGGAGGCAATCAAATAGGGCTGAATGGGCTGGGCTAGCAGACTACACATGTACTATAGCAAAATCCACACAAGATACATATGGAGAGTTAAGATCCATAAAAACGTAGAGAGTGTCATGAGAGTTAACTTACAACTTAGGTGCGTAGTTTATCGAATCCATGCGTACTTATTTCATTCTTATCTGTGAATCAGGCCCTAAATATCTGCTTATGCTTTGGTTAAGCACATCTCTGAACCCATTTCACAACGTATGTATCGGACATAAAGGGTACTTTCTAGGGTTGTTGTTAATTTACCATTAACAATCTATTACGGATGCTATCTTTTCAACACAGCTTTCATTTAAAAAAGAAACCCCTCCAGTACCATTATCAACAATCTAAGGGTTCCGTTATGCTACGATCTTAAAAAACTGAATTAAGATTATGTGTGCAGCATGTTTTGTTGCTTTTTTTTAGGACTTAGTATTTTATTAGGCTGTTGTATTATTTATTATGTATGGAAAGTTTATTTAATTATTACTAAGGGGCTGATTCAGAGATACGATTTCCACGGCACTTAGGAGTGTATATTTAAGATCTTAGAAAATTTGCATTACTGCGCATGCGTAGTAATAGTGCAACGCCAGCTACGTAGCGGTTAGGAGCGTAAATTCGCTAAGAGCGTAAGGTTGAATCGATCGCAAGCACTTAAGATCTTAAGTGCTGCGATTCTTTAAGATCTTAAGGATTTGCATGGAAATGGGCGGGGGGAGGCAGGGAAATGAGGGAAAGTGGGCGCGGGCTGACACTTAGGATCTTAAATAAACGCTACCACGTCACTTAAGATCTCAACTGACAGCGCAGAGTTAGGGCTAGTCAATGGTGGTCTAAGTTTAAGATCCACCTCTGTTTGCAAGGGGAGTGACTCTTTATGCAGTGGGCTGGAACCTGCTAAGATCTTAACCTTAGATGCGTATATTTGCGATCTTTTCGCAATCGCATCTCTGAATCAGCCCCTAAGTGTTTAAATCATTTAAATAATGACTAATATGTAGCCTCTTAAATCCCACCGCTCATTTTCTTTTCTTTTTTGTATTGTTCATGAATATAGGAATGAGTCCTTTCTCAGGAGCAGCTGTGGCTGAAGAATTTTCTTTTTCATACATGGGACCCCTTTTAGGTATACTTAATTAACATTCTGTTATAATTAGTTCCAGACTATGGACTGTATTCAGGTGGAGTTGCGTGCGTATTTTTAGGATCGGATAAACTGCGCATGCGTAGTAACTTTATTTACGTAAGTTACGTTGAATATACGCACATAAGTGCTTTAGGCACGACATGTGAATCGCACATGGAGACGTATGTACAGAGGGGCGGGGTTGAAATTTACGTGAAAGAGGGTGGGGGGAGGCAATTAAATGAGTCTTTGAGGACAAGGATACATCTAAACACACGTACGGCATACATATACGCACATAAGTACACGCGTAAATTTAGAGGTGGTCTATGGAGGCGTAAGTGTATGATTGTACGGCCGTGAGTGTCATGGGTGTTGGTGGGTGTTGGCTTGCTACGTGCGTGCGTTTAATTGCGGACTTTTAAAAAACCGGATCCGTGAATACAGTCCTATATCTTTTTTTCTAAAAAGTGGCCATTTTGTATAGCACAGTATGTGTTAAATATCACAATGTAAATGGGGGCTGATTCAGAGATGCGATTGCGAAAAGATCACAAATATACGCATCTAAGGTTAAGATCTTAGCAGGTTACAGCCCACTGCATAAACAGTCACTCCCCTTGCAAACAGCGGTGGATCTTAAAGTCAGACCACCATTGACTAACCCTAACTCTGCGCTGGAAGTTGAGATCTTGAGTGACGTAGTAGCGTATATTTAAGATCCTAAGTGTCAGCCCGCGCCCACTTTCCCTCATTTCCCTGCCTCCCCCCGCCCATTTCCATGCAAATCCTTAAGATCTTAAAGTTTCGAAGCACTTAAGATCTTAAGTGCTTGCGTGCGATTCAAACTTACGCTCTTAGCGAATTTACGCTCCTAACCGCTACGTAGACGGCGTTGCACTATTACTACGCATGCGCAGTAATGCGAATTTTCTAAGATCTTAAATATACGCTCCTAAGTGCCGTGGAAATCGTATCTCTGAATCAGGCCCAATATGTCTAAATAAGGGCACAGGAAATCAAGCAACAAGACCTGTTTTCCCCTGATGGTGAGATGTTGTGTTGAGACATAGCATATAGCATGTTTTGTTGCTACCATCCTCCTGGATCAGTGATGGTGATTCCCAACTGAATGGAATCTAGGCTTACACAGAGACTCAGTTAATCCTGTGATGGTAGACTAATATGGCTCTTCTCTATGTTCATGCCAGACCCCCCCAGTAATATTGAACTTGATTCACACTTAAGAGTAAAATTGCAAACTTACCTAAATATATGCACGTGAAAAATCCACAATTCCGATTCAGAGAAAAGAAAGAAACCGATTAACCATTCCCCCTGTGTTGGGAGTGCAGCGTAAGTCTTTCATGCTTATAATTAGGTACATGCTGTGAATCAGTCGTGTGTAATTTTTTTTTTATAAAAACAGCTTGTACTCACATTAACATATGTAAACAAAAGTAACCATTAAAAATACAACTTTAAATAAGAATAATTATGACATAATTTACAATACACATAAACGCATACTGCATGAAGTTAGAAACAAAATGATCCTCTATATATAGAGACTTTTATAAAACATTTTAAAAACAAGCATTTAAAAAATGAAAAAAAAAACAACCAAAGGTGTAAAGGTGATTGTTCACAAAAATACATTTAAATAAAAATAAAAAAAAAAATGTAAAAAAACCTTCACCAACTCTAACAAAAATATGTAATAAAACCTTTATAAGGTTAAAGTCTTGCACAAAATGTAAAATCTTCATAGGATTAAATAAACGAGCCTTTATTTGTTTCATTTAAAAACACACATCCATTGATTAGAAACACGCAGCAGGTGTTGCTTGAACTAAGTAAGAGAAGACGCAGCCTCACAGCAAACAATATGGTTCTTCAACTTACAAGTGGTCGAGGGCTACCTTAACTTTTCCTGTGCATATGTTAGTTTACGCAAGGCTCTCCTACCTGTGAATCATTCCTAACTCTGTTGGAACGCCCATACTGTACATTAGTAGCCCGGGTGCAGCTCATTTGCATTAATAGTCTTGCCCTTCTAGCATGCAGGACTTGTTACGTAACAGTGTGTGTATCAGTCCTAAGTCAGACGTCTGTGAATGTTAATCAGTGGGCCATGGCTTCTGTGCGTCTATTTGGGTTCTGGGCCTGCACAGTTTATCTGATCGTAAGAATACGAACGTAGATTCTACACTTATTTAAGTGTGAACACGGTCCATTATGTGTGTCTACAAATTTCACCAATGATTAGCTGTACTGTCATTGGTCCAGATCTGGACATCCGAATTTAACCCAACTTTTGTTTGTTTTAATCTGATTGCACCACTATTCCACTCTGTGTATGCACATTCCAACCCATCTACACTTAAGGAGAATGACATTTTCAACAGTGATGCTTGGATGATTTCACAAGTGGCTGTTTCCTCTTAGTTTACAGCAGGGTTGCCGACTCTCCCGGAATGTCCGGGAGACTCCCGAAATTGGGGCAGTACTCCCGGTATCCCGGGAGAGCCAGCAAATCTCCCGCAAGTGACTTGAGGCCCGTGGTTTCACTGAAACCACGGCCTCAAGTCCTGCCCCCCTGCCTAGCAACACTAGTATACTAGTGTTGCTAGGCACAGGAAGGGACTTGATGACGCAATCTGCGGCATCAAGCCCCATCCGACCCCTATTTCAAGTCAAAACGGGCCAGTATGAGCCAGGGGGTGGAGCCTAATGACGCTATTTGCATAAATCGCGTCATTAAGCCCCGCCCCTGCAAGCGTCACAAGCTTCTCTCCGGGATCTCCCGGAGAGAAGCTGCCAAAAGTCGGCAACCATGGTTTACAGTATGGGCTTTACCTAATAATATGTATTAATCTAGGCTTCCATACTTCCACAAATGTCCAAACCATTGGCAATATAAAGGTGTGTCTTGGCTATCAGAAGTTAATTTGTGCGAGTGGGAATAGTTAAAATCGGAATTCAGGAAAGTCTGGATCCAAATTCTTACCTGTGGAATTAATTTGCTTCAGAGGTGGTTGTGATCAAGCTAAATATCTCCAATACACCTCTCTGCAACAAGAAAATTTTACTGCTACTATTAATTAATTTACCACATTGACATAAATGTATTTAAACCAGGTTATTAATATATATTGTAATGGTATTACCTGCATTTAAATATACTGAGGTAACCTTTGTTCTTCTATTCTTCTGAATGTTACCAGTTTATTTATCTACTCCTATTAACCCTTTATTATTTTCATTGTACCCTGAAGATTATCTTCTGTCTCTGCTTCCTGTTTGATTCCTCTGCTTTCCACTCTGCTGCTGTTTTCTTTCTTCTCACACTTTCACTTTCTTTTTCCAGTGCTTTTCCCCTCCCTCATCAGGGGCGTATCTACACCTCAGCGAGGGTGGCACCCGCCAGGGGCGCCAGCCAAAGGGGGGCGCCGCACGGCGATGCCACCCGTGGCTAAGGGATAGATAGCGCCGCTTAGTGCAGGCCCCCGTCCCTAGGTTTTCGGTAAGAAGACCTAGGGAGGGGGACGCTGAATCCTGGAGGCATATGATTGACTCCAGACCAGCGCTGCCTGCACTAGGAGGACACTGTGCTGTGTCCTCCGATACTGTGGCTAAGAACTGAAGTCCTGCAGTGGCCGAGACTTCATAGAAAAGACAGGCTTGTGACCGCGGGACATAATTTCTCCTAAGTCTCGGACACCGCGGCACTTGGATTCTAAGCCGCAGTCTCGGAGGACACATTACAAGGTAAGGTAAGAAAATCTAGGGAG
>WWET01003459.1:64855-77088 GCA_011038615.1 Limnodynastes dumerilii | reverse complement strand
CACCAGTCCCTTACTTTGCCAGGGGTGCTGGACCCATATATACACCCCTGTCTCTCATATACTGTCTCAGTTGTTCTGTCCTTGTTTGCTGTCTTCCTTCTTCCTTTTCCCTTCTCAGCCACACTGGAACTAGGCATAGCTTAGCACAAAATAGCTTCACTTAGAAATGTCAATTATATTCTGTGGCAAACAGTAGAAGAGTTGGGAATTGATCTTTCCTAGCCCCAGTCTAATAAGTGGTTTAAAAGTAAAGCTGGTTGCTATCTGTGTGCAATAAGAAAAAGCAAAATATTTTTCCTTCATGTAATAAAGTAAATAAATTTGACTCCCTCTAAAATGTAATATATAGTATAATATGGTTTGGCCAGTTTTAGCTTTCCACATGTTTTGCTTTTATTTTCAATTGCTAGACGGGGCAGTGCATGCAGTTTATATACCAGTATTGCCGACTCTCCTGGAAAATATGGGAGACTCCCGAAATTTGGGCAGTTCTCCCGGTATCCTGGGAGAGCCGGCAAATCTCCCACAAGTCCCGATCCCCTTATAAACTCTATTATAATCCCAAGAATTACTAGGGATGGGTGGGACATGATGATGTAATGAAGCACTGCCCACCCCTAGAGATCACAATAGTGATTGACAGGGGTGGGACTTAATGAAGCGATTTGCATAAATTTGCATAAATGGCATCATTAAGCCCCGTCCCTTGTAGGCATCAACGGCTTCCCTCTGGGATCTCCCGGTGGGAAGCCTTAAAAAGTCGGCAACCCTGTTATATACTTAGGCACCTGCATCTGCACTTTCTTGTAGCATGAAAGGCAGAAAACTGCCCAGACTGACACACTGCTTACCCACCATGAAATAAACACACGGACAACATTGTGGATTTTAAATAGGGGGCACCAATTTATTGATTGGAATTGTAAATGACTATCAATTTGTATATGAGACAGAAGGTGGCAAAAATAGCAGGAGGGGGACAGCAGATGGCATAAATAAATCAGGACAGGCTTCCCCTGTCCAAAGCGCCCCCCAGGTTAGTGGGTTAAGTCCGGGTACTAATCCCTATCAAAGTGCACACCCCCGAGGGCGGCAGCACAGGACCTGCTGCATATATTGAGGAGTGTACCTACCCACTTACCAAAAAACCCTTCCCCTTGCGCTACAATTAAATGCTGTTCCCCCTCCGCTTCCGCCGATCATTGTCCCATCTGTGAAAGAAATAACAAGTTAACAAATATCTATATGACTAAATATAAAAAAGGGGAGGGAGGGAAAATTAAAGATGAGAAATGTAATGGGATTATGCTGAGCAACAGTGTGCAGGCCAGGCGTTTATATTCACTCCTGCTTAGGCAGCACTCATTCGCTTAGGCAGCACTCATTCTCATTTATTGCAGAAGGCCTTATACAATGTGGGGGCTGTGCTGTGCAGTGCTCCCACCACTGCCAGAGATCAGGGCTCCCACCAATACCAGAGTTCAAAATTCCCACCACTTCTAGAGCTCAGAGCTCCAGCTCTGCCGCTGCTTAGATATTATCTCTACTGGAAGTAAAACTAGCTACAAGGCAGGGCCCCCACTAGTAATTGTGGGGCAAAGGATTTGGGCCACAGCCCTTTACTCCTTATGTATATATATATAGCTGAAGTGCCACATTCTTGCAGGAACGAGTTTCAGGCTGGTACAGCTCAACAGCAGTACGTATTGGTGGCAGGAGACTGCTGACAGTGACTCGTCTGTCTCCTACTGCCAATACCTACTGCTGGAGAATTGAGGTGGGTATCAGTGGGCCGTCCCTCTCTCTCTGGGCCCAGAACAAAAGTCCCGTAGTTTCCCCTGCTGCAGGGCATTGCCATTTTCTAAGTTCCTATTATTATATAAAATGATATGCAACAATCTGCAGAGGATTCACATTAAACATAAATAAGGCTAGGCTCAGTCTCACCTCTTATAACCTTAAAATGACATTACATCCATTAATACAATGTACTTTTCCAACTGCTGCAAAAAAAGTAATACATTGCTTTCATACATTAAAGCAGAGGTTCAGCAATGTCAAAATTTTGATTTCATTGTACACAATTTTATGGAAATGCTTTATTTTTAATTTTTTTACCAATATATATTGAAAGTACCCCATAAAAATAGCACTTTCATTCATGCTGAAGAATAAGCAACTAATCAATACTGATGTGCCTGTTAGAAGTCTGCGACTTACATGGGTTTACTAATTGCTTTCTTTTGTATCTCAAAGCAGGGCTGTGAAATGGATTTGGACATGAAAGACCTTAATAACACAACTCTTATGAAACAGAACAATAGTACTTTTACAACAGCAGCCACCAATTTTCCTGCATGGGAAGATTACAACAGCAGTGTGGATGACATACGATACTTTCTAATTGGGCTGTATACATTTGTAAGCCTGCTCGGATTCATGGGAAATCTTCTCATTCTGCTGGCTATATTCAAAAAACGGAAACAGAAAACTATAATAAACTACCTCATTGGAAACTTGGCCTTTTCAGATATTTTAGTTGTACTCTTCTGTTCCCCATTTACTCTGACGTGTGTTTTGCTTGATCAGTGGATTTTTGGTGAAGTTATGTGTCATGTTGTGCCTTTCCTCCAGTGTGTTTCTGTTCTAATCTCCACCTTAATGCTCATGTCTATTGCATTGGTGAGATACCACATGATAAAAAATCCGCTTTCAACCAACTTAACAGCAAACCATGGGTACTTCTTGATTGCTACTGTTTGGACTCTTGGCTTCACCATATGTTCTCCTTTACCTATTTTCCATAAGATTATAAATTTGAGTGAGGCATTCAACTTAGAACCATTGATGAACAGTTATCTGTGCATTGAGTCTTGGCCTTCTGATTCCTACAGAATTGCTTTTACCATTTCCTTATTGCTGGTGCAATACATATTGCCATTGTCTTGTCTAACCATAAGCCATACAAGCGTTTGTAGAAGTATAAGTTCACGGTTACCAAACAGAGAAGTTAAAGTTGAAGAAAATGAGATGATCAATCTAACACTTCAACATCCTAAAGCAAATCAATCTGAGGTCGAAATCTCTAGAAGTCGTAGGTGGAGTTATTCCTGCGTGCGGAAGCACAGAAGGCGATACAGCAAAAAATCAGCTAGCGTTGTGCCAGCAATTCTGAGGCGACACCAAGAGAGCAACACTGGGGATATTCCTGAAACTTCTACAACAGAAAGGAGCCATACTGTACCTTCTAGTGTCCAAACGTTACCTTTGAGTGTATATCTACCCGGAGTGCCAATATGTTTTGAAATGAAACCAGAAGAGAATTCTGAACTACACAACATGAACTCTGTATCTAAATCCATAACAAGAATTAAAAAGAGGTCTAGGCGTGTTTTTTGTAGACTAACAGTATTGATCTTGGCTTTTGCTGTCAGCTGGATGCCACTTCACCTCTTCCACCTCGTAACTGATTTTAATGCCAATCTAATTTCTAATCGACATTTCAAATTAGTTTATTGCATCTGTCACTTACTTGGCATGGTCTCCTGTTGTCTAAATCCCATACTCTATGGATTTTTAAATGATGGTATAAAAGCAGATTTAATGTCTCTCATCCACTGTTTCCAGATATCCTAGGCCGATACAGCTGTTGATATTTTATTGACATTAAAAACATTGTGAAAATGGTTCTACAGAGGCTAGATAAGTGCTTGAGGTGGCTGCTTAATGTTATAATGCTTGCTGGTGTATTTTATAAAGTACTAACCCACTAAAAATTAGTTTTCAACTAATGCATTGCAAAGCATTATATTTCTGTACATGAATAATGGTTTTCATATGATCTCTATGAGGTCTTTGTGTATACTATTTCTGTAAAAAAAAAGAATCAATATTTTATCTTCACTTTGGTTAATTTGGATGGTTTATATTGTATAATTATATATTATATAGAAAACTATATTAGAAAACATATTTATATCAGATTATTACATTACTTGAATTAGCTTTCAGGGCTCCATCGCTAAATTAGTGAACATGCCCAGTGGCTGTTACAGTTTAATGCCATATTACTCTATGTTTACAAGGTACATGCGCTTTTGATTTATTTTTATCTTTTTTTTTAACAGTAGATTAAACATACAAAGGTAAGTAACCTGTGTGTGTGTGTGTGTGTGTGTGTGTGTGTGTGTGTATATATATACACACACAACTGTTTACATGAATACATTTTATTATATTTTTAACTTCTTCATTTTCACATAAATATATATTAACTTATTTGTTACGTTTTTGCATATCTGTTTATTTGTAATAGCATAGAAATTGCAGGAGCAATGTTACATTTCAAATTTCTGAGTAAAAGCATTATCAAGTCTTAAGAAATATTGCCTATAATATAGTAATTTATGTTTTTTTCATTAAGTTATACTGTACTTACAGGGCTATTTCAAATTATGTTTTAGGTTATGTGGCTTTGCTGTGAATTACATTATGACATACTATATTAAAATATTATTGTATATTTTACATTGTGTTTTTACATTTTGCATATACTATCAATAACTTCGAATTTTGAACATTTTCATAGTGTCTACTATATAAAATATTTCATGGGATATAAAGTGTACAAAATATTCAAGTCACCTTCATCTTGGCAGTTGTAAATTTGTTATTTTTCTCTTTGATTCCAAGCACCCAAAGCATACCTCCCAACACTAAGATTCACAAAAATAGGACAAAATAAGCCCTATCCCTTTCCACTGAAGCCCCACCCTATTACACCCACATATGGCAGTATGTTCAAAACTCCACCCATTTCCATGTAAACCCCACCCCATTTGTGGGCCACAAATCAAAACAGTCCTGTGAAAAACAGGACAGTTGGAAGGTCTGTCTTGTTTATTACAGATTAAAAATTTTGAGATTTCTGATTACAACTAAGGTTATACTAGCTAAATGTAGAAGATGATGGTGATGCGACTCCAGGAGTCGCGAAGAATCATCTGCCGAATGGTTAGTAAACTTACCTAACCCTATCCCTAACCCTTTACTAACCCAAACCCTCCCTTTCACACAGCCTGTCCCTAACTTTGCCCTTCTTCAGCCCTAACTCTCTATGTCCCACAGCAAAGTTCTAACACTCTATGACCCGCAGCCTAAACCTAAGCTTCCCCTTAAGCCCTAACCTTTTACTAGCCGCAGCCTAGCCCTAATAAACTTGCAGCAACTGCGTAACCTTTTGCTTTTGGAAATGGGGAAATAGGATCCCGATTCCAATAGCAATTTTCTATTTTCCGTTTATTTGGAACAATGATACAGTTACCATTCAGCTGGTGGTTGGATCATGTTCAAAATATGGCCCCTCGGGCCAGCAATTGCATCCCTATTGCCACGTACCTATCCTAATATTTCATTTTTGGTTGCCAGCTGGCATCGTATGTACCATTTCCAGATTTCTCAATGTGTTAGATGTAGCAGACACATTCCTAGCTCCCCACAGCTGTGATACGTGATGGATTTGCAAAAGGGAATTTTCAATTTGCTTGTCCAAACATGTTGGAAGAAAAAGATGGTGTTGCACATTTGTACTCACTGAAAAGCTGTAAAGTGAAGTAATTGTAGTGGATCACCCTGCACTAGCTCTGCGCATTAACATAAAGATAATGCAAAGTGCATTAGAGGTAAGAGTGGCAACCTGAAATACTTTGGGTTGTGCTGCGTGCTGCATCATTAATAACCAAGTTGCCTCACTTTGCAATAGAAATATCATTTATCACTGTAGTTGAGACTGGTAAATAGAAAAAGGTCATAGAAAACTACAGTGCCAAGTGTAGCCATGTGGTTCAAAATATAGCAGCTGTTCACTAACTGATTTTTGGAGGCTAGGGAAGTGTTATGTTTGTGGCTTACAGGACACAGAGTCTAATTAGGAGCATGGTATTCACTAGAACCTCTGATAGTAGGGATAGGCTGGGCAGCTGACACTTAGCAAGTTGCAGCCCCGGATTCCACTACCAACAGGTGTAAAAATACCGACACCCAGAGATAGTAAAAGGGCAAGAGTTAACAGTCCTGAAAACAGGAAAGGCATAGAAGAGGTGCCCACAGTGAAAGATGAAATCATACACATAAAATAGGTGAAAAATGCTTGGTAAACAACACTGAACAAAGACAAGAGCTCACAACCTATACAAACCACGGTTACTCAGCCACAGAGTAACACAGGAGCAAGGGACAAGAAACACAAGAGGAACTTGCAAGTAAAAATCTAGCCAAAAGACTGGAGACAGAGAGTAGGAGAACTGCAGGGAAGCCAAATGCTATAACTGGCATCATGGGGCAGTCCTGCCAGTTCTTAAAAAGAGGCTGCTGACCAGTGATTGGCCAGCAGCCCTACCTGCTGCAGTGATTGGCTGGTGTCCTGGCTGCTAAGCAACAGCCAGAACACTATAAATATGCAGAGAAGGGAGCACGCGCCCACTGGGGAAACTGCAGGCGGTGCTCCCATATGGCTAATTTACATGACGTCACGTGTAATGTGACAGCATGCTGGGAGGAGGATTCTGCTGCTGATCCATGTGTGACGGTGGAGGGGACAAGTAAGTGTTTCACATGCCATCATGATTAGTGTGAGAATGTAACATGTAACAAGAAGAATCATTGTTGTCTTTTCCAAGCCTCCAAGGGATGCCTATATCTTGCTAATCCCTCACTCTAAGCATCCCTGCTCCACCTCTCATTTTGTCATGGGTGTTTGGGTGCAGAGTGGGGTAGACCCCCTATACGGGGGGTAGACCATACGATCAGTTCTCCCACTGATTTAATTGAAAAAGTATAATTCTATGTTCACTTCTATTGTTTTTATCTTCCATAATGCCACCTCTAAATGTCCACTACTTCTAAATTTCCTCTTCGACTACTGTGTGTACATATATATACTAAACCATGGATTGCACAGGTTTTTTATCTAATGTTCATAAGTCACTATAGACTCTTGCAGTGCTGGAAGTACTGTAGAATGGATACTATGACCACAACTATTCACATGATATTACGTAGACTAAGAAAACTCACTGCTTTCTGACATTATTTTTTGACCAAATCATCAAGCAACACCAAGCAAAGTACAGCAAGAAAAGAAAGTGTCATCAGAGTATAAGAAAAAGATAAGAAATATATTTTGTGTTAAGTGCTTTCCAATGAAAATGTAAAAATTGCCAGTAATTCAACAAAGCTGATTATAAAACTCATAATAACTCATGATTTATTGTTTAATCGTTCATTTTGTGACTGTTTTATTAGTGGTGTTACTAAACTTGAGGTAACATATGGTTTGAAGATGATGGCGTTTATATGTTATGTGCAAGAGTGTTTTAAGTCCTGTAAGTCACATATTAAAACTATACAGCAATAGTCTATATGTATATGTATACACATACCAGGCCCGATTCAATTGCCGGCGAAGTTTTCAAAAACTTTGCGTCGGTAAAAATACGACGCCTTCGCCGGCAATTGAGCGATAAAAATTCGGCCATTCAATTATTTTTTTACCGCTGCGCTAAAACAGCAGCCAGCGGTAAAAAAATAACCAGAGGAAAAAAAAAATCTCTCTGTTAACGCCGCAAATCACCTCGTGCTAGCAGGAGGTGACTGGCGCTAGTGAGAGACTATTACCCAGTGCCTGAAATCATGTTCTCACGATACTTCAGGCACTGGGTAATAGCCTCAGTAGTGCTGGCACTTCCTGCTAGCAGGAAGTGTTTTGCAGCGTTAAGAGAGAGATTTTTTTTTTCCTCTAGAAGCTGCTCAGCGGTCCCTGGATGGCAGGGCATGGTGCCTAATGCCCTGCCATCCATGGGCATGCTGATGCTTGTAGTTCTACAAGCATCAGCATGCCCTGTTGGGGCACAAAATAGGGCAGCGTTAAAAATCCGCACCTCTCATAGGTGCGGATTTTTATCGTTCAAAAACCGGCGTATTTTTAACGAAAAAAAAGAATTGAATAAGAAAAAAAAATAACACCAGTAAATAAAAAAAAAAAAGGCGTTAAAAATATGCCGGCAAACGATTTTTTAACAATTGAATTGGGCCCACCAACTTTAAAAATACAAAAAATTTACCATAAAAGAAGTGATAAATTGAAAATATATTGGGAAAACCAAAAGAAACATTAAATTCAGAATCCAAGAACACATTAAAAATATAAAAAATAATGTAGCATTTTACATAGTTTCAGACCATTTAAAAAAACAAACAAACAAGAAACATAATGCTGGGAGAGCAAGGGGGTGACCTATCTGGCACAGAGAGAAATGTTAGGGATCTACACACTCATCACAACGGTGAATGTATTTTATCTTATATTCTCCCTCTGGGATGGTAGTTATATGTTATCACGTACTATCTCCACAGGGAGCATAAATAATATACTAATCCTCAATCTAGATTTATAGCTATGATCTTTCATATCATATTCATACACTGAATCCATCTAGAATTGCATGCATTAATGTCCTTCATAACATTTAACCAGCACTTCTTCTTTTACCTAGACGACAGATCACTTAGGATTCAACTTTGTATTTGGTAGTCCATGCCCTGAATCAGCTAAATAGTTAACCCTTTCGCAGTTAAGATATTCTTCACTAATCTGCACTTATTGGGCCGTATTCAGAGATCCGTTTTATAAAAGTACGCAATTATACGCACGCATGTATCAAGGCAACACTCATGACACTTCCCTCACACTGACGGGTTGACTTTGACTTATGTCTACATCTATAGTTACGAGCATACGTCAAGGTACGAACGTGCGTATCTCTCTAACCACGCCCTCAAATGCCCATTTAAATGCATCCCCACCCTGTCTCACGTAACTTTTCAGGCACGTATTTCAACCCCGCCCCTCCGTACGTATGCCCCAAGTGCTATTCACATGTCCGTGCCTAAAGCAGTTACGTGCGTATATTCTACGTAACTTATGTAAATAAAGTTACTATGCATGCGCATTGTATCCAATCCTAAAATATGCACGCAACTCCACGTGAAAACGGTCTGTGAATACGGTCCATCATCCCTAAATGTCTACATTAGATATGCCTTCCTCTCATTTCCCTTCCTGATAACATTTAGAGATGTAGGTCATAAAGTATGAAGGACTATCCACACTTTATTAATCTAAATAAAAAAATCTTCATCATTAAATGAAGCAATTAATATAATATCTATTTATGTCTATATCTTATATTTAAGATATTATTTCAATTTCACTTAAAAGCATATAAACAATAACTAGTTACTTATATCTATTTATGCATTTTATGCCACTAGTCAAAGGCCTGTCAAAATGACAGAAAAATTCAATCATTCATGCATCTCCAGTCTCCCAATATTTGCAATTTATTTCTCTCCAGCCTCTCAGTTGTCCCCATTCATGTAATTTCTGCTCCCAGTATTCTATCCCATGTGTCTCCAGCCCCCAGCATTTTCAATCATGTCTCCCCAGTATTCACCATTAAGTGTCTGCAGCTCTTAGTATTCTCCATCATGTCTGTCCTGCTCCCAATATTCCCCATTCATGCATCTCCAGCTCCCCAGTATTCCCCATAATTTCTCTCCAGTCTCCCTAGTATTCCCCATCATGTGTCTCCAACTCCCTGTATTCCCCATCATGTGTCTCCAGCTTCCCAGTATTCTTCATCGTGTCTTTCCAACTCCCAGTATTTCCCTTCATGTGTCTCCAGCCTCCCCAGTATTTCCCATTCATGTCTCTCCAGCTCTCAGTATTCCTCATTATGGACTGTATGCAGACTACCGGACGTATAACATAAACGTCCGGAGTTTAGCGTTTTTTATTACTGCGCATGCGTAATAAATTTTTTACATAATTACATATCTTTTCCTTACGTAGATTACTTAAAAAAATTACTACGCATGCTCAGTAGTAAAAAACGCTAAACTCCGGACGTATATGTTATACATCCGGTAGTCTGCATACGGTCCTATGTCTCTCCAGCTCCCAGTATTCCCCATCATGTGTCTCCAGCCTCCCCAATATTCTAAAAGAAGGTACTGTTCTTCATTTAGCACCCTCCTGCCACATCCAAGATTGCGGTGGTGGGTACCTCCTCTCGCAGAGGCCCATAGCCGCCATCTTGCATATGCCAGGAAGATGCTGAATGCCAAGATTGAGGTAAGGTGCTGAATGTGGAGATGGTGGCAATGGCGTTGCAGCCTGCTTCAAGGTGGCGGTGGTGGGTCCTGCCTTTGCTACCTAGCAACATCCGGTCCCTGTTGCTAGGTAGCAGAGGAGGGACCGTCCACCTTGAATCAGGCTGCAACATGCTACCACCACTTCTGCAACAACTAATATTTACTAAATGTAAGTGACAGGGGTAAAGGGGGAGGGTAGTTGAGCTATAATATAAAAAGCAGAAGGATTTTAGAACATGAGGTACTTTTCTTTATCCGCAATTCTGTTTCTGACCAATGTCCAAGGATGTGGACGCTACTGCGCATACTTATAACTGAGAGGAGCAGAATGGCTTTAATATATATATAAATTTACTGTTGCTCCAAAATGCTAATGTCATAAATATTATAATAAAGCACACATAGCAGATATTGCTATAAGAACTGAAAAAAGAAAGGTAGATTCCTACAATGACCTACAGTATATTGATATAATAACAAAATTAATAAATAATAAACCGACACTGAAAACTTCTAGGACTGAGACTGAGGCAGCAGTGGATTAGATTAGCAAATAACTTAAACATTTTGGGCCTGATCCAGACTTACAGCTGCCCAGGGAATTATGGCTGGCTCGGCCGTAATTTCCTTGTTTTGAAGGTTGTGTTCATACGGCGGCGTAATGGCCGGCGGCCGTAACTATAGTTATGGCCAATGGCTGTTACGAAAAAGGGGCTTTCCCCCCCTTTATGCATGCAGTATCTCCTCTGTCAAGGTGGAGATAGGCATGCAAATTAGGGAACGGGGCAGAGGAAGCCCCGTTACGAACAGCAATTCAGCCGTAAGGCCACAGAGCTGATCGTAATAGTTAGGGTAGGAATCTGGACACATAAGGCCCTTTGATTCTGAATACTGAGCTGGATCTAGATGTGAGAAAAAGAACTGACTTACGTACACTATTTATGTAAGTCAGCCCTGAATAAGTGCCTGCCAATGGGTGTGACATCACTATGTGGTGGGGCATCTGAATTTTACATTATGGGCTGGGTTAGATACTTATGGACGACAAGGCATTACGTTCGACCACAAATATGCAAGGCATTGTTAAGGTAGGGTTCTGAGCACGTAAGTCAGCTTAGTTACGTACTGTACACGATAGGTGAGTGCCGGGGGGTGCATTGTCCTTAGTAGTGTGAAACTTAGGTACAGTTACATATGAAAAAACGAGCCTGAATCAGGCCTAGAGTGTGTTAATGTGTTACACACTGACAGGGAAGAACAGCCTAAGCCTGGCAGCCCTTGTTGGCAAATTAAACATTTTCTGAAAGTGTTAGGGCATAGGGCTGCTTATACAGACTCAATTAACTGCCATAAAGCCTGATCAAACTACACTCTTGACATGTTCTGAGATAGAATATATAAAGATAGTTCACCCTGGAATAGGCGCTAGTGGTTAGTGCAGGGAATATAGAACACAGCATCTAATGGTAAATGTGCAATATGGAAGAAATTCAATCTTTAAAAATACAGGATGAAGAATTTGTAAACTATGCAGTAGATATAATAAGCCGTTTCTGTGTATCAAGGAATGGAGTATTTGGCTTACAGTTAGTAGATCCCTCTGGAGCAATCTCCGATGTTTACAAGAGATCCAAAATGATCCAAATGATACAGAGAATTATAGTACAAATGTCTGTGGCTCCGGAGTAGCGGCGTCCTTTGCTCGATGTGTCTCTGCACGTGTCTCAGACTGTTTAGCCACAAGCAGCAGCGCGTGCAGAGGCAAACTTCAGGGAACCTCCTGCCGGCAGATTCAAATTTCCAACCTCGGTTTCGTGACACTGATGGACTCGAGGGGTGGATGCCAGGAGTGAGCAGGAACAGAGTAGAAGGACAAAAGAAACGGAGGCACCTAATAGTGCTGATCAATTTATTTTAAAATGGTGAGGATAATAAAAAACATACTCACAATGGAGATGAGATAAATAAGCATATAAAATGTAAGTTCTTGTGCACCAGCAAACGCGTTTTCAGTGATATAT
>WWET01003459.1:18100-33025 GCA_011038615.1 Limnodynastes dumerilii | reverse complement strand
TGTGCATTGCTTTGCCCAGGGCCTACAATTCTGTTAAGACGGCCCTGATCTCACCCATCCCTCTCTGCCCTGCTTCCACTCTCGTTCCTCTCCCGGGCATTGCCCCAGGAGTTCCGCGACCTATGGGTAAACCTGCCACACAAGTCTATCCTCACCACTAGAGGCTCTAGCGAAGAACCTGGTCCTGCTAGACTCCGTGCCTTGGTTGGCTTTGCCCGTTTCTTTCAGACGACTATCTCAGTCCTAATCCCAGGTAATTCCGGTGGTGTCGTAACATAGGACCTGATTCTTCTTAAAATAAGAACTTAAAATCACTCCTTGGCAAAACCATGTTGATTGCAGGGGGAATTAATTTAATTGTATTTTTTGCATGCAGGGATATATCTTTGAATTGCTCACTGCACACAGATACTGACCAGCTTTACTTTTACACTGTTATTTAGACTTGGGCTGGGAAATATCACATCTCAACACTAGTACTGTTTGCAACAGATTAAATATGACTCCCCCTGCAGTCAACATGGTTTAGCCCAGGTGTGACTTTAAGTTCTTATTTTAAGAAGATTCTTAAGTGTGAATCAGGTCCATAGTGCTTAAATTTTAATGAAATGTTATCTACATGCACATTATTCTATTCTTTATCCTTCACTGAAGTATTTGCATATCTGTTTACTAACTTATGCATGGTAGCACTTTATTCAATGTAAATAAGGTTAAAGAATAGCCATATTTGTCCAATCTTACCCTAATGAGTAGATGCAATTACAGAGGCATCTGTATATTTAATAAAGTAAGTTGTCAAATAAAAGCTAATACAAGCTTTTACCAGATCAAGAGGGACATTTAATAACCATCTAAAAAGACAAATATACAGCATATACCATTCAAATGTGTTCTATTTCTTATTTATCTAGTATGTTACATATCTGATTGTTTACCAATAGCAACCTTTTAATTTAAGGCGCTCCTTAAAAAATATACCTGTATGTATTTTTCCTTATTTCGTTTGCACCATAAAATATATCTTGTATGTTGGACTAGAATTCACTAGAATTAACTGTATATGAGGATAACAGCTCTGAGTTTTTTGTTGTTATCTGACAGAGCCTGGTAGGAACCATTACCACTGTTATTTCTATAGCAACAAAAATCATTTCACTTCTATATATACACACTTTATTATAGACTATATTACACACTATATTATAGACACTAATTGGTCCCACAAATATTTCTACAAAATACATTGTGGAAAGCTTAGATTTATTGTAAATTTAACTTTCATAATAAAAAAAAACCTAAAGGTTTTATAAAAGCTATTTATATGAAATTTTATCTTATTACAAGATGACACTTATGTCATCATGTCTTATTAACAGAAAGAGGCACTGTCTAACACACTTTCACTAGTTACCTGATTGTGGCTCAGTGAATACCTTCTAGAGCTGATATCTTGAGTTCAATTCCCAGACAAGGCCTGTGTGATGTGTATAAGTTGGGTGTGTGGGTTTCATCCCTCATAATAATAATTGGAAATTTGAAGATGGGGTGCTTCACAGCAAGTTTTGTTGGTGGAACAGGTGATTAAAGTGGACAAAAAATTTATATTATATTTAAATGTATGTTCATTTTTATTCTTTTTAATAAATGTATTTTTTTTTTTAAACTAGTTTTTTAAATTCAAATACACATTCTAGCAGTCTCCCTGTATACTTCACTTTTCCTCTCCCTAATGACAGCTGGTAGAATTCCTTTAATAACACCATCTTCAGATGAACGGGCCGGCCATCACTTGTGTAGTTTATAGTGTTCAGCATTTTGGACTGAGTGAGTAGGCTTAGGACTTGTAAGATTAAGGGACTCTTTTGTTAAAAGTAGCCGATTTGATTGAGTTTTGTGCTTTGACATGACCTATAAATCAGCTGTTATTCCATACAAAACTGCTATCATTCCACAAAATATTCCTTGTGTCATGGGGTACAGGTATGGAAGACTGCATGTGTAAAGGACTGAGTGTGTGGGTTTAGGGGATCTGTAATATTTAGCGGTCTTTTATGTTAAAAGTAGCCAATTTAATTGAGTTTTGTGCTTTGACATGACCTATAAATCAGCTGTCATTCCATAGAAAAAATTGTCATTCCACAAAATATTCCTTGAGTCGTGGGGTACAGGTATAGGAGAATGCACGTGCAAATGATTGAGTGTGTGGGTTTAGGTGACCTGTAAGTATTAGGGGTCTCTTTTGTGAAAATTAGCCAATTTGATTGACTTTTGTGCTCTGACATGTCTGTTATAAGCTGCCATTCAATAAAAAACAGCTGTCATTCCATATAAAACAGCTGTCCCTCCATGATATTCCATTTGTAAAAGATGACAGAGCTCCTGAGGAATAAGTGCGTTGAAAATAAAATTAATATGTTTGGAATTTTTTTTTGTATACATAAAAGTCTTATTCTGCTATTGTTTTCAATTAGCATTCCTTATTTTGCAGACCAGATCTGTCATATGTGGTTTTGTTTCTACATTTGTTTACTAAAAATACAATTTTAGTTAAATAACTTCAGCAAAATAATTGCTCTGTAACTGAGCAGCTGTTTGTAGTTTAATTTGATAACATCGTCATAATTATTTTATGCTGGTTGACTAGAGAATAGAATAGCAGTTAAAAGGGAAGTCAGGCTTTATCAATTTTTTATGTCTAACATGAGTTTTCTAAAATGTAATGCAAGATACTGCATATTCCCATATATTAGCAAAAGAAATGGCTGCGCTTCTATCCACTAAATTAAATATGTGCAAGCGTATATATAAATAAAGGGGTGCAGCCAAGGACCAAAGTGACCACTATGTAAATACAAGGAACAAAAGAGGTCCGGCACTCCAAATATACATTAAATAACACTATGTGTCAGCACATAAATAAAAAGGAGGTTTAGTTCACAATATAGCTATATTGGGTTAAGCTCACCTGCCCAGCGTCAAGGCACCTCCTGTAGGTGAGTTCCTATCCATTTGCTATATGTGTACACAGGAGGTCTCTGTTAAGACACTACCTGCATTTGAATAGCCTGCAGCGGCCATGTTTGGGGAGATTTTATTTATAATTGGTTTGCCTGCATTAATTTCATTCAACTAAATTGCATACAGTGAAATAAAATTGAATACTCATTGGACAATATTACCATGTGTTTATCCAAGGCCTTGAAGTAAAACATTCTGTAAGCTTTTTACCTATACTGTACATCCCATTTACAGAAAGTGTTGCTTTTGCTCATTTACCACATATTAATTTATTCTCTTATTTACAAAGGTAGCCTCAAGCTTATAGTATTGTTGATTTTTTTTGGTAGTGGTGAAGAGGCAGAGTTGTATTTTTAAGAATACAATTAATTAAAAACACAGGTTTAGATTAAATTTCTTAAAATATCTGTAGCAGTCTTGGGCCCAATGGTATGGCTTTTTTCTTATTATTATTGCCCCACAAGCCTTCCATTGATAAAAGATAAACCCCTCTCTGTTCTTAATTATCTATCTAATGTTTTATGTCACCATAAAAAGTGAATACAAACAGTAAGAATACAATAGGTGACTCACCTACAGGAGGTGCCTTGATGCTGAGCAGGTGAGCTTTACCCAATATACTGTGAAGTAAACCTCCTTTTTATGTATGTGCTGACACAGTGTTGTAAAATGTTTGTTTGGAGCGCCAAACCTCTTTTTTGTTCCTGTTAGTTACACAGTAGTCATTTTGGTCCCTGGCTACACCTCTCCCATTTATATATACACTTGCACACATTTCATATATTTGAATAGAAGTGCAGTCTTGTGTTTTCTTGTTACTGTTACTAGTTTTATTTTGGGAGCCTGATCCCTCCCCATTATGGCCACTGCACACTTTTCAAATGGCAGGAGTGTCTTAATGCAGACCTCCTGCGTACACATATAGCAAATGAATAAGGACACACCTACATGAGGTGCCTTGACGCTAGGCAGGTGAGCTTAACCCAATATATCTATATTGTGAACTAAATCTCCTTTTTATTTATGTGCTGACACATAGTTTTATTTAATGTATGTTTGGAGCGCCGGACCTCTTTTGTTCCTTATATTCCCATATATGTCAAACGAATAATATTTTCTTTATCAAGCTTTGTTTCTACTGAGACAAAAACACCAAATGATTTGTTACATGAAGAATTCTGTTAATTGTTCCTTTCTCAATAACTTTTCAATCATGTATCATGTATGATTATATGTCTGTAAATGATTGGCACATAACTGTAGTGATTATAAACTAATAATGCCATGACTAAGCCTCAGCAGCGAAATACGCACCGGTAAGGGCAGTTCCGAGGTGCACCTGTGTCTCTACACTTTACTTTTTCATATATGTACTCAGCTGGTTTTTATATAATTATGCTTATCTGGGGAAATATATAAGCATAATGATATAATTATGAGGTGATATTGGAACTAAGTTGGTGACTTATATGTTTTTATATATCGCTGTTTTTATTTTAAAATGTATCTCATTTTAAAAATGAATTAATAAAGATATTGATGTTTTAAAGTGCATTGTCTCTGCAAAAAGTGATTTTTTTTTTGGTGTGCACTATAAATGACCTGGAGTTTTCTTTTCTTCGAAAAACTCTTTTGTTTGTTGTGTTGTATATTGGATATTGTATATTGGATCTGGCCATAGGGTAGCAATAATTGACAATAATTTTACTTTAAACCTGTGCAATTTCACAGTTTTGTGTTCTAATTACTATCTACAAATCGAACATTGCTATTGGGAGCAGGAACCTTTTTCCCCGTTCTCAATAGCTATAGTATGCGGCAGTTGCAGTGGTTCGATGGTTAGGGTTAGGCTGTGGCGTGCTTAGGTTAAGGTTAGGCTATAGGGCATGAAGGGTTAAGGCTGAAGAAGGGGAAAGTTAGGGATAGGTCACAGAAAATGGAGGGTTAGGGTTTGGAAAGGGTTAAGGTTATGGTTAGCTAAAAGCACTTACCTTGCAGTGATTAACTCTTTGCACCTCCAGGAGTCACAGCACCGCCGCTTTATACAATGGAGGCTGCAGTCAGTCTACATTAAGCTGACATACAATGGTTTCAGAAATAAGACCATTGTACCTGCAAACCACATCCGGGTACATGCATTACTATAAGGATCATGGACCAGATTCAGAGATGGAAGATAAGAGAGGAAAATTACTCCTGGTCAAAACCATGTTGATTTATTTTTTGTCTCTGAATCTGGTCCCTTATTATTAGTTTAATATATGGGGTATGGTAAGACGTATTGCTGTACCATATGAGGGTAATGGAGAAACAGAGGGTGGGTTACAGGAGGGATTGTAGCACTTGAGTAGCCCAATCCTGGCAGGAGTATTGTATGCGTACACAATCGCTGAAGATGTTTGAAAATTATTCTTTCATTTCGCAGCCAATAAACATTTTACAATAAATATTTTATTTTTTATGAGCCCAAAACTTTTAAATTAAACTTTTTAAAACATATATTTATAACAACACAAGCTTTTAGCTTATTCAGTATGCCCCATGACCATTATAAATGCAGGTAATACAGATATTTCAGACTGTAGGGGGCCACTTCTATTCAAAAGATTTTTATAGGCAAAATTGAAAGAACAGAAATGTGTTTAAGCTTATAGAATTAATATGAAAGATAAAAAAAATATAAAAACGTTTTCATATTTAGTCAAATATAATTATATATAAAAAAGTGCATAACTATATGAAATAGTCATTTTAAAACATACAAAAAATTCATACAACTAAACATTTAACCTAATTAAATTTAAAAAAATAAAAAGTTAGTTATACAGTAAAATGGTAACAACACATAAAAGATGTATAATTCTCATTAAGATATAGGTTGAATACAAACCCAGGAGGCCCACATTAAAAATCAGAAGCACTTCATCTACTTGAAATAAATAAATCAGATACCTCACACGCTTTCTTATTAAAAGCAAGACCCAAGATCATAAAATTAGATACCAGCTCAGACACCCACCTCCTAAAAAGAGGGACTCATATCAGACTTGCTGCTCAATTAAAAATGAAACCTTACCTGTCATGTCCTGAAGCTCCTGAATAATACTTTCTGCATCCTGCTGTAAATGGTGGATGACTTCAACCTTTCACCAATCAGTGCGAAGAGACTTCTCATCACCCTGATTAGTGAATGGCAAGCCAGAGTCATCCACAACTGCAAGACTGACAATTGGCAGGCAGGGAGAAGATGCTGCATTTATAGTGTCCAGGAAGAATCCTCTCCCTGTCACCAGTCAAGCAGTTTGGGTACAGAATGGGTGCTGCTTCTCTCTGGGGCCCATGTGCACTGCGCACCCTCCACCCATTATAGCTACATCGCTGTTGGGTAACATTACATCAATTAATTTATTGCAAGTTATACAAAATAGTTTAACACTCTCAAAATGCTTAAAACATCTAGTTACTTAGGAAGCCCCAAGGCCAAAGTTCATTCTGTCCACATTTTCAAACGTCCACCTTCTAAATTCCCACTTCAATATTTACCTTACTCTTTATGCATGTTTCAGATGAACACAGGCCCCTTTGGTTTTTGGAACTAGTTGTGACAATAACACAATTCCATTTTCTGGATTTCATTAAAAGTAGTCAAAACTGGTAATATCAAGTAATGTGAAACTGTTATTGTTTAAATGTTAGTATTTATGTACTGGATCCCGATATTTGCCCTAATTTCCATGCATTCAGAATGGATCACAGCTGCTTCTCCGTTCTGTACCTGCTCAAGCATGCTACCCAATTAGAACACATTGCAGCTCATCTAGACTTACACTTCTGACACCCTCCAATAGAGGTTGCAATCAGTAGTAGGCGTGTCTTATTATAACAATTTACAGTATAGGCGGCCCTCTCTCAACAGGTTTTACAGGTAACATAAGCCTGGGAAGATTAGTTCTAGAAGCAAACAATGGATAAATAGAAAGAAAATGACTTGATCCAGACTTACAATATGTGGGTGTTTTCTGCTCATTGGGCCTGATCCAGACCTACGCATGAGAGCAGAGCGTATTACCGCTTCAGCATAAAAACTTTCACTCCAATGACACTCCCCTTACTTTTACCTCCATACGCCGGCTGAACCCTACCCTAACTTTTCCCGGCGTCAGTATGAATTTTCGTAGCGACACGCTGATCGTACCGGGCTAAGCACGCCATACTGTACAATTTAAATGGCTCCCCCGCCTACATTCCCTAACTCCAGCGTCTGTACTAACTTTGTAATATAAACACGCTCCGTCGTCGGAAAATACGCAAAGAATACGGACACCTGAATCGCCGCTACGAAAAGGTCTTTGGTACAAACGGAAGTTGTCACTCTGCACATCCGCAGTGCGTTTTTTCTGCCGTTTTTACGCTTACGAGCAGCGTACGATCGCTTGCAAACTTAGGTCTGGATCAGGCCCATTGTGAGTGATTGTTGTCAGCATAACTTTTAAAGTAAAGGTGTGTTTGTGCCCTTATGACCTATAGAGATTTCCAGTCTGTCCTCACTAAGGTAAGGTCGTGTTAAGGCTAGCCAGTACTTGCAAAGAGTGACTTCCCCTCGCCTGCATGGGACTCAGGGTACAGCGTGTTACATGCCACCATACCAAGCGGGCAGGCATGTAGAATACTCACCCCCAGGCTCCCATGCTGTCCCGCTCCTGCACATGCCAAACGCGACATGTAAACATAAACCACATGGAGCGCCGCCGCAGCTTCAGTCGGGCATGTGTTCCTCCTCCCTGTGTCCCTGCAGTTATTGGACATTTTCCCATGCATAGGGGAACATGTGTGTGCTAAAGGCTGCTGGCCAATCAATGGTCAGCAGCCTCTATATCAGACTAGCTCTGTCACTCTGTTATAGCGTCTGGATTCCAGTCCTGTGACCTGCTATTTTGCCTGTACTTTGAGCTTCTGCCAAGTACATTGTGATCTCTGATTGTCCCATTTGTTCCTGCCTTGTACCTTGCCGTGCCCCTTCCAGTGTTCCTCTCTCTCTCTCTCTCTCTCTCTCTCTCTCTCTCTCTCTCTCCTCCTGGTGTTTGCCCCTCTCCTGTTTTCAGCCTGCTCCTGAGTGCCTGTTAGTGTTACCCCTTTTGGGAGTCCCTCTCAGTATTGATTGTGTACTGCGTGAGCCCTTGTGCGTCCAGTCCAGTTGCCTTGCCTTCCATTGCTTGTTCCCATTTTGTGTTCTTTGTTGTCTGTCGCAGGTCAGACCCTTCTGGGGTCGTGACCTACTAGGTGTCCTGCAGCCCAGCCTATCACCTCCATTAGGGACTCAAGTGAACACCAGGCCCTAGTTAGACTTTGCGCCCTGGTTGCATCACCCGAATTTGTAACACAGCAGTGATCCAGCTTCGGATAAGGGTAATTAGCAACTCACCTTCACATGGTGTGATTTTGGAGACTGTGTTTACATTACCTGTATGTACATTGATACATTATCATGCTGGATTACACAAACCACTTTCTTTTATTTAACACTCAAAAACATATTAAACATGACAACATTGTCAATAGGTCATTTGTATTTGATATGTTACACATTATTACAAATCCCTGTATATTTGGCAGTTGTTATATACTTAAAATAGTCCTATTTGGTTGCTGAGCATCATTTACTGGCAGCAGCGTTGACAAATTTATAAATGTGTTATTGAAGCATGAAATCAGAATTGTTAACAACGACAATCATTTTTAAGATGATGTAAGCACGTGTTAGACCAACAGTGCATAGTCACTTTATAGATGTATAGAATTGACAAGCACTAGCATCATTTCACTAAAGATTATCTTGTGCTACTTTGCACTTTCATCTCTGTCTTTAGTCATTAACACAAAAAAAAAAATGGTATAAGACACAAAATCAGTTGCTGAATATATTGAATACAAAGCAAATGGTTTATTTTTGTTTTCAAATATTAGAAACTAGTCAAAGAAATTTTAATTACATAAGGACTTAATGGAGCGAGCATAGATAAAATGAAGCCATGGCTAAAAAATTTATTTATTACTAAGACCTGTTACTGGAGTAGTCAAATGAACACACTGTTACATCCTGGAATTCCATATCTTTTTTTTTACCTCTAGGGACAGTCCTGGACTGAAGATTCATATTGTGGACATTTCTACTACCTGCCAATAAAAGCTGCTGTTGAACACTCTCTGGGTCTAATCAATGTAATGTGCTTGTTATCCTACACCTGAGCTCTCGCTATTTATACCTTCTTCTACCAGAGCAAGGTGTGGGTTATTGTATTCTGTGCTGCATGTTCATTTGCTCTACTCTGCTTTTATAGTCATCTGGTTCTCCTTGCATTATTTCTATTTCCCTGTTGACTATGTTTGGACTTGCAACTCCCTGCAGATTATACACTTTTGCATATTATTTCCTATGGACTCTTTTGGACTCCCTGATATTTTACACCTACCTTGGACATATTGTGTTTCAGTTGTTTGCCTGCTTCCACTTTTGTTTTCATTCCTGGTACCTTGCATTTATTATCTATTATCTCTGCATTATCTGAATTACCTGCATATTCTGGTCTGTCAACATTTAATTTGCTTAACTTGTTTCATCTGTGTCATCGATGCAATTAACCTCACTAAGGGCCTGATCCAGAGCTACGAAAATTCGCACGACGGGCGAATGCGAACGTTCGCTCGGGCGTATCAGCATACACGCCCCTAACACTCCCATAGTAAAGTACCTGCATACGACGCCTATACCCTACACTGGGTACGACCGTCGGCCGTACGAAAATTCGCAGAAAATACGCTGAGCGTACGGGCTTAGCACGCCCATACTGTACAATTTAAATGGCTACCCCCGCCTCCCTGTAGTAAAACGGGCGCCCAGCCGACCATCGTAAAGAACGCACGCCCCATCGTACTGAACGCACGCCCCGCGAGCGAAAAATACGCTCACAATATGCCCGCTATTCGCTCATGACGCTCGGGCGACCGGAAGCTGTCATACTGGGCATGCGCGTTGCGAATTTTTCCCCGAAGTTTCGCATACGCTCGTCGTACGCTCGCTTGCGGTCGTTGCTCTGGATCAGGCCCTAAGTCCTGAGCAACTGTGTCCATGTGAATTGTAACCTGAATCATAATGATAGCAGCTTTCAAATATATCAAGGGTTGTGACCGGCTAGAGGAGGGTGGCATTTTTCAAAGAAAGAGGTGTAATAGAACATGTGGTCATGCATTGAAACTGGAGGGTGGTAGATTCAAAGGAAATATGCGGAAAAAGTACTTCACTGAAATGATGACAAATAAGTGGAATAGCCTCCAATCTGAGGGGATTGAGGCTAACACAGTAGAACAGTTTAAAAATGATTGGGATAAATATAAGGATATCCTAAATCTCAAACTAAATTGACGGTAAATAGGGTCTAGGGTTATTATAGTTTTAAATAAACAACTGGGCAGACTGGATGGGCCATGTGGCTCTTATCTGCCATCACTTTCAGAAAAATTGTTGTTGACCATCAATTTTTTTCAGATTATTATCTAGTATAAGACGTTATAAGTCCAAACATGCTGAGAGATGATCTTTATATTTATGGGCATTAAGAGAATTCTGATATATAAATTCAAATTCCAACATTTACATGTTTAATGATGCACCAAAACAATTTATGTACATACTAAAAAAACTATAAATAGTCATTCATCTTGAATAGTTATTAAAAGAAAGATCCTTTTCTGGCCTATTCTATCCTCCAGTTTTATTTCTTATTCTCATGAGTTCATTCATATGAATTTCAAACATAAAACATTTTAGACTTGAAAATGATGCCTTCAGTCAAGAAACGCCTTTCAAGTTTTGAATAATAAAAAGACCGAGCAAATAATTTTTTCATTAGATGGTATGAATTTTAATTCTATTTTTATCTCTGTAGCTACTTTATCGCAACATTAGAAGACAGTGAAAAAATTACAATGAAATTCATTTTGAATATTAACATTGTTCTCTATTTGTCCTTTATTTCATTGTCACTGGCAAAGATTAAAGCTATGTTTTAGATTTAAATGTCAGTTGTTGTAATTTCAATGAAATGCATAATGTTACACAGGAAAGCAAATGACCTTTCATAGACTGATCTACTATTTCTTATATAATATTTACAATACATAATTATGAATATAGTATATTATCAGTAAAGCTTTGTCCATATTTTTTTCTCTAGCAAAATGAAAATGTTTGGGTTGGTTCAACATGTTTTGTCTATACGGTAAATCTATTTGTTACATTTTAGGTTTCCACTTCATATAGATGTAGACAGGGGCATTTTAAGAAGTGAGGGGGCCCTTGTGCAGGGTTTGTACATGGGCCCCTCTTCTCCTGAAGTGGGACTGTCACGATTCGTGGCTCGTAAAAAAGGCGTGCCCTAACAGCATGATTTATGCACTGTCCCTTTTGCAGTCTGGGAGTCAGCATCTACTTCTTCCCTTTCCCGGAGGGAAGAAATAGTAAGTAGCCAACCGTCCTATGCAGAGACATGGGTGCAGGATGAATGCCACGTGGCCCCCTGTTCTGAGGGGCCCGTGTGCATTGAACACCCTGCACCCATTATAGATACGCCTATGGATGTAGAACCTTCCATGTGGCCATTGGGCTGGATCCAGACTCAAATAAGTGCTGAAACTTAGTTACTCCTGGGATAAACCATGTTGATTGCAGGGGAGTCATATTTCATCTGTTGCAAGCAGTATTAGATTTGAGAGGTGATGTTTCCTATCCCAAGTTTAAATAACAGTATAATAGTAAAGCTGGTCAGTATCTGTGTGCGGTAAGCAATTCAAAGATATATCCCTGAATTCAAAGAATAGAATTAACTTGACTCCCCCTGCAATCAACATGGTTTAGCCCAGGAGTAACTAAGTTCAAGCACTTACTTGAGTCTGGATCCAGCCCATTGTCTTTAATGACTCCATTCCAATGCTACTCGTAGTTTTCCAAGCAGTATCTATTTTATTTATTTAATCCATTCAATGCATTACACATGTGGATGTCAATGTCGTGACTTAACTAGTACAACAAGTAGATTTCAAATGCATTTTCATTTCAAGTACTGTTTAACTTATATGTTCAAGTGCAATGCAGAAGTAATTGATACACAGTATTAGCATCTCTTCAGCCTCAGCAATGTAGAATTTGTAAGTGAACCTCTCTCATCATAACCCAGGCAAGTGCAATAAGTGCTGTCACACAAAGCAGAAGGGGGTCGTAGGTAAGTAAATTTGAAATGTTAAAATTGGTTACTAAGGGCTGGATTCACAACCCAATAATTTTTAACTTACGTGCCTAATTTTACGTTTCTAGCTACTATGCATGAGTAGAAACTAGTTTGCGCTATCTACGTAGCGTTTCATTACGTAGATTACGTACATGGGCTCACGCTACATAGATAGTGTAAAATAGTTACTATGGGCCTGATCCTGAGCTACGGCCGCCGTCGCTAGTACGGCGGCCGTAGCTCGAATGCGCATGCGCCGGGCAGATGTTGGGCGGCGTTACTATGGAAACGCCCGACCTACGATCGGGCGTCCATAGTAGCGGCGTTGGGACGCTGGAGGGGACGTCCTCCAGCGTCCCAACGCTCACGTTACTCCTGGAGGGCGGGGGGAGGTAAGTAAATCAGTCTAGGGGGGCGGGCTGCCTGGACCCTGTTACCTTGTATCTGTATACCTGCCTGGATCCCGTTACCTTGTATCATTGGGCCTGATCCAGAACAACGATGTAGCGCTGAGCGTGCTAACGCTCAGCGTTACATCGCTGACTCCCCCCTGGCACTCCCCCTGTGCGGGCGTATGGCCCCTTCCTTACGCCGGGCGAAGCTAGGGTAGCCTTCACCCGGCGTAAGGAAGGGGCCATACGCCCGCACAGGGGGAGTGCCAGGGGGGAGTCAGCGATGTAACGCTGAGCGTTAGCACGCTCAGCGCTACATCGTTGTTCTGGATCAGGCCCTATGCATGCGTAGTACCTAGAATCGTAAAATTAGGCACATATGTTAAAAATTACAGGGTTGTGAATCCGGCCCTAATTCAAGGTTAGGGAGCCATTTCTTGGTATTGACTAGTCGTTAAAATCTCTAGCTATACTTCCATACTGGAAATATTTCTGATGGCAGGGTGGGACAGCTGGTATGCATATGTGGGGTACAGAGTAGAAATCTTACGTAGGATCCAGTTGTCATAAGGTCATATGTGCAGGGGAGTGGCATCTGCTCACCCGCATGGAAGTTAGGATACAGCAGGGATCCAAGCACAATAGAAGCTGAGGTCTAGATCTAGTCCATAGTGACAATTAGACAATGTCTGAAATATGCACTATTCATAAGAGAACTGGAGACTAAGTCAGTCAAATATATTCCACATCTAGGCCCGTATTCAGACCTCCGTCTTCTGGTGCCGTCCGTCCTTAACTAGCCGATTAACGTTACTGGGCATGCGTAGTAATTATTGTACGCTATTTACGTAGCATTTTGCTACGTAGATTGTGCACATGCTACGTAAATAGCATACAATAATTACTACGCATTCCCAGTAACGTTAATCGTTTAATGACGGATGGCGCCAGAAGACGGAGATCTGAATACGGGCCCCAGTGAGGATAGCAATGTTTCGGATTTGCACTTTGTAGAGTGATTGGTTCTAACACCTTTAATTTGTGTTGCTTTGAAGTAACAATTAAATTAAAACATAATGTTTTTTGGATAAATGAAAATATTCAAGATTGCAAAGGTACCCAAAAGTGTGAATAAATGTACTAAGAATAAGTAAACATATAACAGTAAATATGGACTGTGATCAAGTTGCCGGGTGAAACATGCGTAAATTAGTGTTTCACAAATTAAAGATGTGCGGAGGTGTAACACCTTCATCTCTCCTTCCTACCACTGGATGTTCCATTTGTCCTGACCCTGTTCCTACCCATTCCAAACCTCACGGTTGTGCTACCCATTCCCATATAATTGCTACCCTTAGAGCCAGTGAGGTACAGATACGGACCCGAGAAGGGTGAAGCATGTTGATATAGAGAAACCACACAAATATTTAATCTGCAAAATGATATTTTTTATGTTATCACATAACTAACCAACTTAAGTTTCTGGATCTGAAGGACTAGACCCTTCTACAGAAGTCCTTCTGTACAGAACTCAGTTCCACATGCAAGGACTTCCGACATGTAACATCTGCCGCTTACATGTGCAGATGTTACCTGTCAAGGGGACTTACACAACTGACATGCGTAAGTCCCCTTCTGAACGCAAATCTGAATGAGGTCCATCATTATTATCTGGAAAAGCTGTATAGAAAAATGTCATTAATTTTTAAATGGATCTCAGATAATGAGTATAATCTCAGTTTCACGCATATCTTGACTGAAGAAATTGAATATCTAGATCTTATAAAGAAACAATAATTAATCCTAACTATATAAAACCAGTGGACACAAACAGTTACTTACATTTTAAAAGTAGCCATCAAAAAAAGTGGAAAGAAAACATTCCATATTAACAGTTCTGCAGGATCAACAGGAACTGCAGCAACCAATCTGCCGGTGAAAACCAACTCAACATTTGTTCCAGGAGGTTCATAAGAATATCCTCCTGATGGACCCAATCCATGAAGTCATTTCCACAAAAAAATAAAAATCATCAAAAGAAGGGCAAGGAACCTAAAGGAAATACTTAATTCAAGCAATCTAAAAACAGAGAATAAAAACCCTAAAAACTGGATGACCACAAATATTATGGGATCATTTAAGTGTGGCCACTATAATGTGTGCAAACACATACACTCAGTGGGAAAAACCTTCTCAAGCTCCAAAAACACTTATCAGATCAAAGACATGAT
>WWET01003458.1:167790-177963 GCA_011038615.1 Limnodynastes dumerilii | reverse complement strand
TAAAATTACCTGTGCAAACTTTACTGTTTTATTCAGTATAAAATATTGCAATACTTATTGGAACGCATTTCTGATGGAGACTACAGTCTATCTACAGAGTGGTTATTATTAACCACTGTCCCTAAACCATGGGTGTTTTAAAAAGTGAGGGGGCCCTTGTGCAGGATTTGTACATGGCCCCCTCCCCTACGGCAAAGCGGCACCCCTTACCCCTGCGGCACCCCTCCCCCTGCGGACCCCCACCCACAGACCCTCCCTCACACAGCACTGTGTGCCACAGGGTCCCCTGTTCTGAGGGGCCCATGTGCATTGCCCATTAAAGCCAATGCCCTAAACTATATCCTTGGGTTTAAAATTATGTAACAGAATCTTTGTCCAAAGTAAAAATTATTGTTTAAACAAGGAAGTCAAAACATTTATGCATAGTACTTGAAAACTCATATGTTACATAAGTTTCTATATATGTAGAAGGAATTTTCTTTTTATATTACTTCCCTTTATGCTACTTCTATGTCTGAGGAGGTAAAGCTAATTTATTTGTCAGGTATTCTACCGACACCTTTATATTCATTAGTGACAGTATTAGTCAGTATGGCAGTCTTAACCAGAAAATATATGCAAACACAGCATTTGTATCTACACCAAAATGGATAGAATATTTTAAATATATTTTACCCTTAGTTTCATGCTTTCAATTGGGTTTTGAACGCACAAACAGGTGGGACTTGGCATTACAATGTACAATATGTGCAAAAGCGGGTTGCCTCCCAATACAGACTGTGGGTAGCAGAGCGATTGCAAAGAGGTTTGAATAATGTGGAACTGTGAGCCCATTAAAATGGAATCACATTATCCAAATGTCTATGTGATTGCTTCACTTTTTTTTTTTTTTTTAATGTCTAATTAAACTTATTTCATTTTCTTTCCATCATGTGTTCCCTGCTATATAGTAATATCATCCTGATGGTGGGGACGGTCTCTGTTGCAGACCACGGCATGTTGCTAAACAGGTATTAGCCCTGGGGTTACTGGAGAAGCCAGTTGGTGGTAAAGGTGAGGAATAAACAGGAAGCTGGAGCACAATGAGGCATGTTCAGGGGTATGGCGAGTTGGGAACCAGGAGCTGGACACAAGAAACAATGGATAGGTGCAGAAGTACAGCAGCAAGATTCCGGGTACTGGACACAGGTTAAACTGCAACAAATGCTGGAGCAGTATCACACATGGTAAACATATTGGCTGGATCCAGACTTAGGAATGAGCTTGAAATGAAGGACCTGATTCACACTTAAGAAAGTTCTAAAAATAAGAACTTAAAGTTACGCCTGGGCAATATCATGTTGTTTTTGGGGGGAGTCAAGTTAATAGCATTCTTTGCATGCAGGAATACATCTTCGAATAGCTTGCTGCACATAGATACTGACCAGCTTTAGTATTACACTGTTATTTAGACATGGTCTGGTCAGTATCTGTTTTCAGTAAGCAATTCAAAGATGTATTCCTGCATGCAAAGAATACAATTAAATTGACTCCCCCTGAAAACAACATGGTTTTGCTCAGGAGTAACTTTAGGTTCTTATTTTTAGAACTTTCTTAAGTGTGAATCAGGTCCTAAGAGAGGAAGGTTACACCTAGGCTAAACCATGTTGATTGCAGGGGTGTAATATTTCATCTGTTGCAAACAGTATTAGAGTTGAGAGGAGATGTTCAGTATCTGTGTGCAGTAAGCAATTCAAAGATATATCCCTGCATGCAAAGAATACAATTACCGTATATACTCGAGTATAAGCCGAGTTTTTCAGCACATTTTTTATGCTGAAAAATCCCCCCTCGGCTTATACTCGAGTGAACTTACCTTTGCTGTCCCTCCAGCGGTCCCTGCGTCTGTGTCAGGCTCTTTTCCTTCTGCCGTCCCTCCAGAGGTCCCTGCGTCTTGTCAGGCTCTCTGCCCCGCAGCTCTGCCTCCGGCTGTCTCCTCGCGGTGCACGCTGCACAATAACATTGTGGTGACCTTAGGTCACGCAATGTCTTTGTACAGCGTGCAACGCAAGGGAGAGAGCCAGAGGCACAGCTGCGGTGGGGAGAGCCTGACACAGATGTAGGGACCGCTGGAGGGACAGCAAAGGTAAGTTCAAGGTAGCAACCAGGCTGAGGGATATTGGGGGAGCTGGACAAATGATACTTACCGCCCTCTGTAGTAACTGCCTACATATTATAAATTATTGATGGCAGGACCCAGTCACATTTTAATACAACACAATTTATGTAAAACAATCTATGTACCAAAATAAGATATATATAACTTACCAGCCCATGGACACATGATGAGGGATACTGAGGGGAGCTGGACACATGCTGAGGGATACTACGGGGGAGCTGGACAAATGATGAGGGATATTGGGGGAGCTGGACAAATGATAAGGGATATTGGGGGCGCTGGACAAATGAGGGATCTGTGTGCAGTAAGCAATTCAAAGATATATCCCTGCATATATAAGAAGAGTTTAGTAAATCTGGCCCCCAGTTTGTCTGGGCCTGATCCAGACCTACGCATGAGAGCGGAGCGTATTACCGCTGCAGCGTAAAAACTTTCACTCCCACAACACTCCCCTTACCTTCCTTTCAATACGCCCGCCGAACCCTACATTAACTTTTCCCTGTGTTCGCACGTATTTTCGTAGTGACGTGCTGTTCGTAGCGGCATAAGCACGCCCATACTGTACAATTTAAATGGCTCCCCCCGCCTACATTCCTTAACTCCAGCGTCCGTACTAACTTCATACTATAAACACGCCCCGTTGTCGGAAAATACGCAACCAATACAGATGCCAGAATCGCCACTACGAAAAGGTCTTTGGTACAACTGGAAGTTGTCGCTATGCACATGCGCAGTGCGTTTTTTTCTGCCGTTTTTACGCTTACGATCACATGCGAGCGTAGGTCTGGATCATGCCCTCTGTCACTACCTAGTCTTGTTTATAATAATTATCAAAAATTTTAACGCCCTATGTAACCTGCTGGTGCTATATAAAAACCTGTTCATTAATAAATAAATAACAAATTAATATATAATTAATAAAACTGTAAATATATTAAAATCATATCTATGATACAAGCAGTCTCGTCGCAAGTGATGCAGCAGATCCTGGGTTGCTGCATGGAGCACATCGGTTTGAAGCAGAGTGGAGGGAACATTGGGCAGGATCCAGACTTAAGTAAGTGCTTGAAATTGGTTACTCATGGGCTAAACCATGTTGATTGCAGGGGAGTCATATTTCATCTGTTACAAACAGTATTAGAGTTGAGAGGTGATGTTTCCTATCCCAAGTCTAAATAACAGTGTGATAGTAAAGCTGGTCAGTATCTGTGTGCAGTAAGCAATTCAAAGATATATACCTGCAAAGAATATAATTAACTTGTGTCGAAACCAAGTTAAAACATCGCCATTAAACTTAAAGCAAAAATTTATCTTTGTAAAGGAATGAGAACAAAGAACCCAGGAAATGTGCAGGAAAATGTGAACGTGGACTTACGCAACTATGCGCGTGCATTGAAGTGCGCGTGCGTAATTTCATGTGCTTTTAATACATTCAATGTAACACTTTAATAAACATACTGACATACATATTTTCATATAGGACTTGTTCATGTTTAATGCCTGTATGCGTTCCTAGTTATTAAAACTGATATTTATATTCGCAGATGGTTCATTCAGCTAATTACCGCCGATCAACAAATGATTGTCTTAATTATATGGTGTTTAGACTCGTAGGGCCTCATTCATTAAACACGATTTTTTGATGCAATTTTACATCGCAGCGATTTTTGTAAAAAAAAATTCAAATTCATTAACACTCGATTTGTTTCAAAAACAGACGATGCTCCGCGATGTTTAAAGGGCTTAATCGCGGTGATTTTCAATAGAAAATCACCGCAATTAGCCCTTTAATTAATCGCGGCAAATCGCCTGACATTGAAACAAACCTAAATGCTGCATGGCTGCAAGCTGTAGTCATGCTGTACTGATGGAACTACAAGGATCAGCAAAGGTGAGCCTTGTAATTCTATCAGCACAACATGGTTACACTTGTAATCATGCAGCGCTGTGTGTACACGCAGTGTACGTCAGAAACAGGACTGACGTCACCTGTAGTATAAAAACAGCGCCCCCTAGTGACCAGATCGTTCGAAGAAGATGCCGTAATGTAGGAAAGAAGATCTGCTGCGTGTCAAACAGGAGAAGATTAACCAAGCTGCAAGAAAAGAATAGAAGACATCTGTAAAAGAACATTTGAAGGCTTCCTAAGATGCAGACATCAAATGGTGAGTGTAAAAATATTTTTTAATATTTTAAACACACGATATATTGCACACACTTCACTTACATTAGGAGAGATGACCACCGAAGGTAAGTGCACTCATGTAGGGGGCATTGTTAGTTAGGAAAACATATTTTTTACATGCATACTTTATTTTAGCAATGTAGGGGTTAATGTATGTCTTTATTATTTTTTTACACTGTGCACGCAGCGCTGCATGATTACAAGTGTAACCATGTTGTGCTGATAGAATTACAAGGCTCACCTTTGCTGCCAAGCAGCACTTAGGTTTTTACACACACAAAAACACGTCTGTTATACGGACATGTGTTTTTGGTGGTCGCGATCGGCTCAAAAAATGAAATCGCACCTCTCTGGCTGCAATTTTATTTTTTGTGATTTAAAGGCGATTTCACCGCGATTCAGTGAAATCATCTTTAATGAATTACAAACTTTGTATGTTTATTATGAAAAAAAATCGGGACCGCGATTTTAACACCCGCGATTCCAAATCACACTAAAATCGTGTGATTTGGAGCTTAATTAATCCACTTTGGGGATTTTTTAGCTCCAAATCACGCGTTTTAGTCCAAATCGCGTTTAATGAATGAGGTCCGTAGTGTAGAAAATGATATTGTACTAGAGATGCTGTTTTCTGCTGAAAGATCGCATAAAGCGATCGCAAGTTATAGGCATTAATAAATTATGATGTGATATGTGTTTGTTCGTGATTATGCTGATGAACCTTCGGAGTAAGAACAATGAAACACCCCAAGACCAATGACGATCTAGGAATCCAGGATGGTCGTGAGATCTCTCCAATCAAGATGAGTTCTGTCACCCTTTTGATCATTGCTGTTAAAAGGACTCTGCCTGGGTGTTGGAACCCATTCAAAGGCATCCGTATTGACGTCTCGCCAGTGAACTGGTCGCTCTGCTGTTATCGGGAGACCAGCACTTTTGGTTAACCCCATCCCTGCTGATATAACCACACTTTTGTGGGTTGGACCACAACTTCGACTCGATTGGTAATTTCAGGTATAATTGCGATCTGCCGCACTGTGTACTTTAGGGGTACACTGACTCAACACTTGACTCCCCCTGCAATCAACATGGTTTAGCCTAGAAGTAACTAATTTTAAGCACTTATTTAAGTCTGGATCCAGCCCATTGTCTTCTAACACACATTGACTTGTTTTGGGACTGGTCCTTTCTTAAGGTGGTGTCAAGTGAAGCAGCTGATCAGACATTTAAACTCTCCATTATAGCTATTAGCAGTGCTTATCGAATATTCATCTATGTCATCTGTGCTGGAGGGTTTAAATATTTGCCTACCTTGGGCCTATGCACATGGCTTCCATCTTGGGACTTATATATACACACACACACACACACACACACACACACACACACACACACACACATATACATATACATACTGATCCCACATGCACACACTTTCCCATTATGGCCTGTTTAACCTCCATGTTTAATTTATTACACTTACAGAAGGACATACACACATACACAGAGAGGGACACTGTTGACACACACACACCACACAGTCATGTTTCCTCCAGTTTCTACTCACTGCACATTACCTTTGTTTACTTTCTGCCTGTCACATGATTCCCTCTGCCACTGCACTTCCTGGTTCTCTCCCTGCTATCTCTCAGGTGCTGGTTATTACCTTGCATGATTCCTTTCCACCTGGTGTACTTAAGGCTTTCTCAGACAGCACTCTGGTGTCAGAGCAACAGCTATCCTTCCTGCTGTTATTATCCTGAGCTCGCTCATGTCCTCTGGCTCCCTGATTCCTGCATATCTTTCACTGTCTGGTTCCTGGTTCCCTCTGTGTTCATGTTCCTGTTCTCCGGTTCCAGCTGGCTCCAGCTATGTCATTGTTCTTGCTACCTGTACCACAGCTCCCAGCATACCTGCCTCATTGCAACCTGTGCTACCACTCACTGCAACTACTACTGCTGAACTTGGACCTCGCCTACCATCTCAGTGCCCGGCGTGGTCCAGCGTGATCCGCTTCAGGGCCGGCGCTGAGCTCGGTGAGTGACAGTTTGCTCTGACCCACATCGTGAGTCAATCATTTCGGATCCTGTCATCAAACCTTCGTCATTCCAGATCAAGCAGCTTAGTGAGGTTGTGGAAAAACAGGCACAGGAGCAGAGCCAAATTGTGCAAGTACTCCAGCAGTTATCTGGTCGCATAGACACCATTTCAGCTGCTGTTACCACTCCTCCGGCTTCCCAGCCTGCACCTGCAGCTGTTCAACCCATCGCAGTACTAGCTCCCACACTGCGACTACCAACTCCAGACAAACTCTCAGGTGGTCCCAAAATCTGTAGAGGTTTTCTCAATCAGTGCTCCATACAGTTCGATCTTTCTCCAAGTGACTTTCCTACTGATCGTTCCAAGGTTGCCTTTATTATATCACTCCTGTCTGACCAAGCCCAGTCCTGGGCTTCATCACACTGGGAACGTCAAGACCAGGTGATCAGCGACTACTCTGCTTTCTTAGATTCATTCCGGAAAACTTTTGATGAGCCTGGAAGAGCTTCTTCTGCGGCCTCCAGCCTTCTTCAGCTGCGCCAAGGTGCTTCCACTGTGGGTCAGTATGCCATATAATTACGCATACTGGCTTCTGAGCTCAATTGGAATGAAGAGGCCCTTACTGCAACCTTCTAGCAAGGCCTGGCAGACCGGGTGAAAGATGAGCTGGCTGCTCGAGAACTTCCCGAGACCCTAGACGCCTTGATTTCACTGAGCAATTGGATTGACATTCGGTATCAAGAACGTGCCAGAGAGAAAGCTTGTGACCACAAGGTCTTTCCTCGTTTGGCCCCTCGCTTCCAGCATCCTCTTGTGCAGCCATCGGTCTTGCCTCCTCCAACACCTACTGAGCAGCCTATGCAACTGGGCCATTTTCGCCTGTCACCCCAAGAACTGCAGAGACGCCGACAGGAGAACCTTTGTATGTACTGTGCTGATCCCAGACATTTCCGTGCCTCCTGCCCAAAGCGTTCGGGAAACACGCGTTCCTAGTTGCTTAAAGGGAGCAACAACTAGGATCAGCCTTACAGCTCCCTGTATCCTCTGAAGACTGGAATCAGCTTCTATGCATGCCCGTAACCTTGGTTCACAGTAAAAAGTCTCTGGTGCTAATGGCTTTTGTGGACTCTGGGGCTGCGGGTAATTTCTTGACTGCTGAAGTCAATGGCAAAATTAGCTATATCCACCAAGTCTCTCGAAAAACCATTGGTCTTTTCTGCAATTGACGGTAGTCAGATAGGCTCGACTCCATTACAATCCAGCACGATCTCTGTTCAGCTATAAGTAGGCGCACTTCATTCAGAGATTCATCTCCTTTTTGGTGCTGCCTTCAGTAATCCGTCCAGTAGTCCTGGGGCTACCTTGGCTGAGGTTGCTCTCTCCCACCATTGACTGGAATACTTCACAAATTCTATCCTGGGGTGGCAATTGTCATAAGTCATGTGTACGTCGAGTCACTCCTGTGTCGGTGGTACCAGTGGCTGCTGCCAACCCTGAAATCGCCACCCAGGACGGTCTCGCCAGTCCAGAATCCTTTGCCCAGGACAGTCCTTCCAGTCCGAGCATGCTTTCAAACGTACCACCTCAGTATGCACAGTTTTCTGATGTGTTCTGCAAACGCAAGGCTGAAACCTTGCCACCTCATCGTATGTGGGACTGTCCCATTAAACTTTTGCCCGGCAAAACACCTCCACAGGGTAGCACCTACCCCTTATCAGTACCCGAAACCAAGGCTACGTCTGACTACATTAAAGAAAACCTGGCACACGGCTTCATTCGGAAGTCCTCATCTCTGGCCAGTGCAGGTTACTTTTTTGTTAAAAAGAAGTCTGGAGAGTTGCGCCCCTGCATCGACTTCCGGGGTCTTAATGAAATCACCGTTAAAAATCACTATCCCTTACCATTGATCTCTGAACTTTTTGATCGTGTCAAGGGGGCTACTGTGTACACTAAGTTGGACCTGCATGGGGCTTACAATCTCATCAGGATCCGAGAGGGTGACGAGTGGAAGACCGCATTTAACACCAGGGACGGACACTATGAGTATCTCGTCAAGCCTTTTGGGCTATGTAATGCTCCTGCTGTGTTTCAGAGCTTCATGAATGAAATCTTCCGGGACATCCTCTACATGTACATGGTAGTCTATTTGGATGATATCCTCATTTTCTCTCCTGACTTAGACACCCACAGGACTCAGGTTTCTGAAGTGCTATCCTGCCTCAGACAGAACGGTCTCTACACTAAGTTGGAGAAGTGTAGCTTTGAACAGTCCCAGATGCCCTTCTTGGGTTACATCATCTCCAACAAAGGTTTACAGATGGACCCTGACAAATTAAAGGCTATCCTAGAATGGCCCCAACCTGAAGGACTCAAGCCTACTCAGCGCTTCTTGGGCTTTGCGAACTACTACCATCAGTTCGTCAAGAATTACTCCCTGGTAGTGGCTCCCATCGTGGCACTTACTAAGCAGAATGCTAAGACCTCAGTCTGGCCCTCCGAGGCTATACAGGCTTTTGACATCCTCAAGAAGGCTTTCACCTCAGCTCCTATTCTAAACCATCCGGATACTTCCAAGTCCTTCTTTCTTGAAGAAGATGCCTCCTCTTACGCTGCTGGTGCGGCTCTCTCACAACGGAACTCTGATGGCTAGCTTCTGCCTTGTGGCTTTTTCTCTAGGAAGTTTTCCCCAGCGGAGAAGAACTACGGCATCGGAGACAAGGAGCTATTGGCCATCAAGTGGGCCCTGGAGGAATGGAGGTATCTCCTGGAAGGTGCCATTCATCCAGTCATTGTATACACTTACCATAAGAACTTACTGTACCTTAAGACGGCTCAGTGCCTAAATGAGAGACAGGCCCATTGGTCCTTCTTCTTTTCCAGATTCCAGTTAGTGTTCACCTATTTCCCTGGAGCACAAAACAAAAAGGCAGATGCCCTCTCTCGTGCCTTCGTCCCGTCTGAAGCAGAGGATCAAGGGCATGAAAGGCCTATTTTGGAACCCAAATCTGTCATTCTAGCCCACTCTAATCTGGACCCCCCTCCTGGAAAGACTTGTCACAGAAAATCAGAGGCTGAGACTCCTTCAATGGGCTCACTGCACCCGCTTCTCTGTGCATACCGGAGTCAAGAAAACTTTGGAGTTCCTGTCCCGTTCCTATTGGTGGCCTTCTCTTCGAAGAGATATAGAGGAATTTGTTTCTTCCTGCTCCATTTGTGCACAGTCCAGGACTCCTCGAATTAAGCCTGCCGGTCCGCTCATGCCACTTCCGAATCCTGATCTGCCATGGTCCCACATTGCTATGGACTTCATCACAGATCTCCCGCTATCCAAGGGATATAATACCATCTGGGTCGTGGTGGACCACTTCTCTCGAGCCGCTCACTTAATACCATTAAAAGGTCTACCCTCAGTTTCTGCATTAGCTCATCTCTTCATCAAAGAGATTTTCCGCCTTCATGGCTGTCCCTCAGAAATCGTGTCAGACCGTGGCACTCAATTTGTTTCACATTTCTGGAGGGCATTCTGCCAATTCATTGGTGTGAAGTTAAATTTCTCTTCAGCATACCATCCCCAATCTAATGGACTCACAGAGCGTACCAACCAAGAGCTCGGCAAGTTTTTGAGAACTTGCATCTCTGCCAATCAAGATGACTGGGTAGACCTGCTTCCCTGGGCAGAGTTTGCACATAACAATGCTGTTCACGAGTTCACCTTTTCCCCATTCTTTGTAATGTATGGGCGGCATCCAAAGACCCCCACTTTAAAGGACGTTCCACCTCAGAGAATTCC
>WWET01003458.1:116548-132463 GCA_011038615.1 Limnodynastes dumerilii | reverse complement strand
ATAAATAGATCAATAAATAAAAAATAAATAAATACAAAGTAAAACATAAGCTGTCCTTAGAACTTTAACATTAATGGACCAGACTCATTTTATGATTTATAATAAGTAATAACAGACAGGTGGTAATTCTAGTTGTTAGTACTGCTGTCATGTGTTGTAGGTTTAATTTCATGTCAGTTTAATTTCTGTAATGTGTGTCAGTGGTTTGTGGTATCACCATAATTTGTGAACATGATGTGGGTAATTTCAGTATTATATGGGAGCTATAATGTATGATAGCAGTATTATATGCCTCTATAATGTCTGAGAGTGGTATTGCTCTAATATAGGAGGGTAATATGTTGTGTTATTTTATCATGTGGAGGTGTAATGTGTGGCAGTGGTGAGATAAATTGCTCTAACATGCGGACGTACTGAAATCAAAAGACATAATTAAATATATTTGATATTATACTACATGGTATAACATTTTCTAAAATTAGTTTAACACCATCACAATTCCCAAAGTTTCTTGTGGCCCTGCAGACCCAAGCCCATGTTCATTCTCTTCTATACCTGAAATTCTAAATGACCTCTGACCACAGAACGTATGTTAAATACAATATAGCCTCTAGTTTCAAAGAAGATGTTTTAACATCTACTACTTGTCATAGCACAGAGAACCTTAACCCAGGAGGTACTGGAGGGGATGCTGTCACAACACTTGCAGCATATGTCAGCCCATCATACACCGAGCCCTTGCAGCAATCACAACAGCAAGATTTACCTGTGGGATCTACTCTCTATTTTGGGATGAGCACTCAGTTCCCTGACCCTGCATTCGTCCTTAGGGTAGACCAGTGTTTTGCTACCCCTACAAGTGATGGAACAGGCTCAAATAAAGTACAACTGATTCAAGGAGGGTAAGAAAGAAAAATACCAAATTGACTATGTAATTACAGCTAATATCAGCTAGAATGTTCTGATATGCATACAGTACGTTGCCAGCATTAAACAAAAATAATGTTTATTCTTTTTTAAAATGATTGTGATAGTTATTATTTCTATTAGTATTGTGATTGTTACATACTTTATTATTTTTAAATAACTTTTTGTATTATTTCATACATGCAAGCATCCACAGGCTGCACTTCAAAAAAGCATGAAATTATGACATTTTTTAAATTTAATTAAAGTTTACGGAATCATTTAACTAAAAAAACACTAGAAAATAGGAAAATATATATAAATCTTATTTCCTTTATAACAAAAAAATAAAGAACTAATGTGTTTACTTACTAAATAAAAATGACTCAAACGCTAATAATGCTCACCAGGCTTGCTGCTTCTCACAGCAAGGCTAGTGAGTGTAATGTTAATATTTACTAATACTTACCATACCAGTAAGGTCCCAGGATGAGATGCAAGCGGATGCCAGTTTCAAAGTTCTGGCTTATTTTTACTGAACGGACAATAAATGCAAAGTGTCTTTTTTTAAGACTTTCTAAGCTTTGATAGGAAACACAATGAACAAGCGTTCATATCGGGATTTAGAAATCTTCAGGATTAGGGGGATGAAAAGGAGACCAGCAGAATTCCTTTATGAACACCGTACTCACAGATCTGTTAGTTAAAGGTACACAATTATACACATGTTCGTTGCAAGGCAATACCCATGACACTTCCCTCACACAGCTATGTTGTCGGTGACTTACGACTCCATAGGGCACCCTTATCTGTACGTTTGCATTTACGTGCATATAATATTTTTGTACGTGCATATCTAACTAACCATGCCCTTAAATGGTCATTTAAATTCCTCCCCCCACCCACTTTCACTTAAGTTTGTCCATACGGATTTCAACCACACCCCTCTGCATGTATGTCCCCAAATTCAATTCACAAGCACATGCCTAATGAATTTCCGTGCGTAAATTCAACGTAAACAGCGTAAATAAAGTTACTATGCATGCGCAGTTCATCCGATCCTAAAAATACTAGCAATCACCATTTAGACATTAGTTTACCATGGTACTCATACCTTGATAAATAAAAATCACTTTGATTTCAGGCAATAAATTTCATGTCACATGAAATGAAACCATTATCGCATAAAAATAAAGTAATCACCATTTAGTAAATGGAGCCCTAAAAATTTAATCTTTTTGACCAATTTTTGACAGCAGTAATTTAGGAAATCCACTACAGTCTTGAGAGTTCCAAAGGAGAAGAACTGTCCCTTGCAAATGGGATATTTTTGATAAACTCATAAGAGTGGAACATTTAAAAGCTCTTTTGACATAGGAATCCCCAGTTGTACATCCAGCAAAGCAACATCTGCATCTGCTGTAAAACAATGCTCATGCCATTTCCCCAACATTTTCATATAAAATGGTAAGCCCAGCAGGCCATAAATCAATAGAGAAGAACAAATGATAGTTATATATGCATCATCTTTCTCAAAGTATAGTAACTTTACAATCAAGTTATTTAGCATTGAAAACACAATTTTAAAGAAAAATCCTGGCCAGTCTTTGAGTTAACTGACATCATAGATGTAACATATGGATCACTCACGTTTCATTTCTGTTTTTCACGCATTTACTACAATTCATGTGCAGGTGTCCAACTACTGATGTATCAAGTATCCAAGTGGTTGAAAATGGTAAATCCAAGGAGGTCAGATTCAGTGTTACTTCATTCTCTTTTCGTGGATATGATAGCGTCTATATATTCTGTGATGCTCGTCTGTGCAACAGTGCATCAGGGACCTGTTCATCAGTAAGTGATCTTTAATAATTATAAACCTTTCAAATGATTATAATTATTATAAACCTTTTGTGTTCCTTACATATCATCCTCTGCTTGTGTCTGTACTTTCTTTAAATTATTTTTACTCTATGTAGTGTTCATCGTCTCGTGATGTTTCTGAAGGCACTGTTCAATTCCAGCTGGGACCTTTCTCATTCCTAGGTAAACAAATATTCTGAGATACACAACACACTTGATAACAAATCACAAACATCTCAGTGTGAGAAGATTCCAGCACAAATATTGTATTTACCTCTGACTTATTAAAAATTGAACATTTCCACAAGACCTTTGTGTTTCATAGCATCCAGGTTATCCTTGTGCCCTACTTCTGTGCTTCCTGTTCCTGGATTTCTGTCCCTTGTAATCTTCTATTGCACTTTTTAGTCCATCCCTACCGTAAGGGTCTGGTGAACACCAGGCCTGTATTAGCCTCTGGTCAAATGTATTTCATTTGGCCGGTGTGTGTATGCAACATTGACAAATATCCAATAATGAATATTTATACCTAAGACAACATTCAAAAATGTAATGAAGAAAAGGTGAAAGATGCAGGCCATTAGCTCATTTGCATAGGGTTTGCTTATAACATTGCATTTTTATTGCACTTTATTATCTCCTGTAGAAGTTTTATAAGAACAAATGCTATGAAAGTAATAAATAAAACCTAGGAATCAAAGAGTGCCCATATTAATTTGTATGTGATCATATAATAGCATATTTTTCATATATTTTGGTTTTCTTTAGATTATCCACAAGATCATGCCAGCATCGACAGAGGTAAAAAAAAAAAAAAAGAAAAAAAGAAATCTTTTAATGCTTCTGTAATGATTGTCATTAATCATAGACATTTTATCCCATTATCATGACTAGTGTATATTAAATATTACTTTATTTACTAGCAAGGCATATTAATGCATTTATTGTATACAAATTAGTTGTTTACAGAGGCTAGCTTTTAGTGGTTAGATTTCATCTCAATTAATTTTGAGGCCTTTTGAAACCATTGATCTAGAAAACATTAATTTTATTTGTATTCTTCATATTTATACCTCCCAAGCCAGAGAACACAGTCTAACACTGAACCGGTTTGTTATATATACTTTATATATCATACCTGACAACTCTCCAGCAACGTCCATTAGACTCCTAAAATTCAGGCAGAGTTCCCAGACTCACAGAAATGCCAGATACCCTCACACATTCCTTGTCACATTCGTGTCCTTGTTAATAGAAATGTATCATCAACTCCAAAACCCACTGTTCAGATATGTGTTTAATGCTTAGGTGACAACCCCATTATAAGTTGAAAGAGATTAAATTTGTTAAGTATTTTAATAACATTATTTTGTTTTATTTTTTACTTTTTTAGGTTTTTCTTTTGCTTTACTAATGGGAAGCCTTATGACAATATTGATACTGTTGTCATCCACAATCATATAAAATTGGTATGCAGCTTTCGTATGGAGACAATTTATTAGTCATACATACATACATACATATATATTGAAGAACTCAGGAGCATACTGTGTTCCTTTTGTATGAATCAAAGAGACCTTACCATTTTTCTTGGTATTCTTCAATATTTATTTATTTGTTACAGCTGTGTTGTACAATTAATGACTAATTCACTTGATAAACTCATGTATAATAATATAATGAAGTATTTTATTGTTCGTTGGTATGTATATAAAGGATTGTATATATTGTATCAATAATCTACTAGGTTAGATAGGTTGGACCACGTGTTAACAAATTTTTTTAATAACTTACATACTATGAGCTGGTCTAATGTTTAATTCAGCATATAAGAAACTGCATACACAAGACAAAGCTATGCATTGCGCCAGCCCTGTGTTACAATCTAACTGTGCCACTCTGTGTCGCCTCCCGCTAGGCTTGGCTCCCTAGGCGGCTGCCTAATCTTGCCTAGTGGTAGCATCAGCCCTGGCCACACCACAAATTTGAATAATTTGTAAATAAAAATGATAAAAGTGTAAACCATCATCAACTTAACAACAATAGCAATTGAATGTGTATACTTGTTTTCACTTCTTTAAGAACCACAATGGAGACCCAGATTTGCAGGTCAGGTCTGTGTAGCAGTGAAGTAGAAATCTGGTATAATAGTTATATAAAGCTCTCTAATTTGAAAGGAATAATTTTTATTAGAAGTCATATTGTTACTATGCATTTTGTGCAATATTGCAGCACAGTACTTTTGTGTTACCATATAAAATAAACATGAATGAGTTAATCTGAATTATTTGTGCATTATTATGATTTAAACTGAAAACTGAAACAGAGCAAACAACACTCTGCACCAAGGTTTAAAAAGTAATTGCTAGAACTGCTGTTTAGTTCAGTGGTTCTCAACCTCTTTCTGGGGAATACCCACTATGGCAGGTCTGGCACACCTGTGGCTCTCCAGGTGTTCTAAAACTACAACTCCCTGCCTGCTTTGTCAGGTATCAGCTAAGCCTATGCAGTTAAAGCATGCTGGAACTTCTTAGTTTCCCACCACCTGGAGAGCCACAGGTTGTCTAGGCCTGCAGTATGGAATCATGTCAAGTACCACTTTGCAGATCATGTAGACCAGGGTTGCCGACTCTCCTAGGAATATCTCGGGAGAGTCGGCAAAGCTCCTGCAAGCCCCGACCAGCTATCAATTACTACTGTAATCCCTAGCGTTACTAGGGATTGGCGGGGCTTGATGATGTCATGAATGATTGGCAGGGGTGGGTTTGGAAAAGTGGAGATGTTGCCCATAGCAACCAATCAGATTCTAGCTGACATTCTCTAGTATATAATAGGAAAGTGAGAGCTAGAATCTGATTGGTTGCTATGGGCAACATCTCCAGTTATCCAAACCCGCTGCTATGTAGACCCTCATGAGTACTCTAGAGAGCACAAATAAAACGGACCTTCCATGTCCTTAGCAGAGATTTAAACTTATGCCTCTTTTACCAGCTAGAGCTGGAAAAACAAAGACCCTGAAAACAGCTAATGTTAATGGTTTCAGCAATATATGACTAATTCCAGAGTCTTCAGACTGACAAAAGAGGCCAATCATGTAATAATAATAATCATAATAATAACTAAAATATAAAATTTTGCAGGTTTCATCAGAGGAGATGAACAAAAGTGAATTACAGACCCACACCATCAGCTCTGTATAGCCATGTAACTTATTTGTAAATTGGAGACATCTGATAATAATGTTTAATAGATAAAATAATAAGTTGAGTCCTAATCACAACATATATTTTATTGCAAATTTCTGTACTACTACCCTTAATGACTTTTGTAATATATGAAAGGATTTTAAAGAAAAAAATATTTATAATTATAATTTATATATATTTTTTAGCCTGGTTTTATTAAGATATTGAAGTACAGTACACACATAAATACATACATACATACATACATACATACATACAGTACATGACAAGTACAATGTTTGAAACAGAATGGTATACAAGTTTAAATAATATACTTTATGGCCCTGATTCAGAGATTGAAAATAAGAACTTAAAGTTACACCTGGGCTAAACCATGTTGATTTCAGGGGAGTCAAATTTCATTTGTTGCAACAGTATTATAGTTAAAAGGTGATGTTTCCCAGCTCAAGTCTAATTAGCAGTTTAAAAGTGAAGCTGATCAGGTATCTGTGTGCAATAAGTAAAAGCAAAGCATTCTCCCTGCATGCATAGAATAAAATTAACTTGACTCCCCCTGAAATCAACATGGTTTTGCCCAGGTGTACTTTAAGTTCTTATTTTCAGCCTCTGAATCAGGCCCTATCTCTTTACATAATAAACTTTAAGTAACAAATGGGTAAAAAAAACTTCTGCTTTATTTTCTTTATCTAACTGAAATCTAAGTAAGAGATAACTTTATTAAAAGTTGAAAAAGGAGGAGAGGGAGTCGGGGCAGAGGGAGGGGATTAGATTAAGAGTTATGGTGACCAGATAAGTATAAATTCATCCTCTTTTTCACAGAGATAGTGAGTGATATGCTTCGTGTGGGCTATGTGCCATATCGAAGAGTAAAGGGCAGATAAGGGAGGCAGTAAAATATTTTTCTAAAGTTTAGTTATAAGACATCTGGCTACTGCCATCACATGGCTGGTTATTTTTTTGGAAGAGTGATCTAAGTCCTCAACAGGATAGCGGAGCTAGAATATCCAGTGTCCTTTGGGACAAGACCACCAGATATGTAGGAAGGTGCCTCTTTGTCCACAGGTCCACAGTCCCCTCCAGCACCCTGGTGACACATCTGTACACATTCTGACTAGTTTGTCAGGTGTATGATAACATCTGTAATACTTTACAGATGTTATCACACAGTGTTTTCCTTTACTCAAATATGTGGATATTGCCCCTCTAATAGTTTCTCAATATTCTTTTTCTGAAGGAGGTACCAGGTCTCTCTCCCATTCCCTATCATGTCTAGTGCCCGAATCTAGTCTAGTATCTAATAAAGTTTGTTATAGTGAGGAAATTATGCCTTTGCTCATTGGAGCATTTAAACAAAAGGTAATAAAATAAGGTAATTTTGATTGCTAGAATATGTTGCAGTTGCAGGTACTTCAAGAAACTGGGAGAGAGATCCGGGTATGTAGCTTTGAGACCCTCTAAGGAGAAATATATGTGTCTACTTGGCAAGTGTTTTGCAAGGCATACACCTTTGGTAATAAATATATGGGAGGAGGCATGAGAGGAGCCCACTGCGAACTTTGGATTATCCCACAGTGGCATAATATATATGGGAGACCGATTGCCTATTGGTTTTCTTAACAGTGAGAGCTGAATCCAGGGGTGCTTAGAGTTCCATACAAATAGAGGCACAACAGTTCTGTCAGTGGGACATAAAATAATAGAATATTTTAAGAAGGGAATTCATGGGGACTTCCAGTGAGGCGGTGCACCAGGGTGGCCACATTTTAATTTGGCTCCCAGCGGAACATCGTTAAACTTGGACTAAACCCATCTTTAGACCTACTACTATTTTCTATAATTATTGACCCAGAAGCTAGATACATTATTATGGACATTGAGATACACTCGCTACACGCTGGTAATCTGTATGCCCCAAATGATCTCCGACAAGAATTTTATTCCAAATTAACCAAAATTTTATTACAACGTAATAATGGGCATTTGTTAGTGGCAGGCAATTTTAATACTGTTGAAGATGCCAGTATGGATAAATCCCCTCCATCAAGGGATCCGTGCTCCTCTATGTGGAACCACTTTTCGTCATAATCTGGGCTTGTCTGATATATGGAGATTGTTTCATCAAAACGAGAGACACTATACTTTCCATTCAGGGGTCCACAGATCACCATCAAGGATCGATTATATCTTGATCTCTGATACGTTGGTAACATATACTCGTGACACTAACATTGGAGATATTGTGATCTCAGATCACGCCCCTGTAACATTGGTGATGGACTATCCACGAGGGCTGAAACGGGACTTCCTATGGAGATTCCCTTCCACTCTTTCAAATAATTCGAATTTCCAAGTGAACTTGCGAAGTTGGTGGGAAAACTACGCAGATGATAATCTTACTCACTGGGATGACCCAGTTTTGTTCTGGTCAGCTTCAAAACCGGTTATTAGGGGACAAATTATTGGATATATGGCCAAACGCAGAAAAGATCAGGAAAAAATGAGACTTTATGGGAATGTATGCAAATATTTTTTAGACGTTATATAGAATCTCCTTCTGATAATACTTTCCAAGAATATAAAACTGCGAAGCAATTATTAGAAGAATATCTCATCACACAAGCAAAACAGGGAATAGATTTCATGCTACACAAATATTACAGGTGGGGCAACAAGACGGGACGTCTCCTAGCTGTGATGATGCAACAGCCTATGTCTAAGAGTTATATCACTGCTATCAAACATCCAGTTACACAAGAAATTATAACTGACACTAATAAAATTACTCCTCAATTTTATGAGTATTTCGCTACATTATATGTGGGAAGACCTATGAAACCTGGCCTTCAAGACATAATCTTGAAGGAGGCTAAGTTACCCAGGCTCACGGCAGCACAAAGGGAAATTCTTGAACCAGATATTACTGCTGAGGAAATAGCTGCTGTAATTTCTAAATTATCACCTCATAAAAATCCGGGTCCAGATGGACATTCGGCAGACTATTACAAAAATCTTCCAACCAGATATAACCCCAACATTTCTTGATTTGTACAAAAAAATCCATAGACATAACCCTTATTATCCGGAATTTACAAATGTCTATACTGTTGTGATACCTAAACCCGAGTAAGATCCACAAAAAATAGAATCATATCGTCCTCTAACACTCTTAAAAATAGATTTTATAATACTTACGAAAATTATGGTTAATCGCCTCCAAAATATTTTACCACATCTGCTAACTCCACACACCAATTGGGGTTTGTAAAAGGGAGACATTCGGTTAAGGACATAAGAACTGCAGTTGCTGCAGTGATAGCCTCACATCAGCAATCTTTGCAATCACAGATGCTGTTAAGCCTAGACACTCAAAAGGCCTTTAACACGATTTTGTGGCCTCACCTGATCGAAGTGTTAAAAAGTAGAGAATTTGAACCAGATTTAATTCGATATTTATAAATGTCCCTAGCACTATGCTTTTAGTAAATGGTAAGCACAGAAGTCCAATAACTATGTTTCAAGGTTCCAGACAAGGCTGCCCACTTTCACCACTTCTCTTCAACTTAGCAATAGATCCGATCTTACGTATTTTGCAGGAGTGGCCAGAATTTCAGGGAATAATAATTGGAAAAAAGTAGGTCAAGATGACAGCCTTCGCGGATGATCTATTATTATACATTAGGAATTCAAGACACTCTTTACAGAAAATCTTTGAGAAGATATGTAAATTTGGGGAGATCTCGGGATTAGAAATAAACACTTCCAAATCTAGAGCCCTATTTCTTAAACAGGGAATTAGGTGTCCCACATGGGGGAGCACGATCCCACTCAAATGGACCTCAGATTCCTTTACATATCTGGGGATTTGTATTCCCTCAATGTGGAGAAAACAATTAAAGAAATATCTCATGACATTGGGACATGGGACCATCTTATTTTATCGTATTTAGGAAGAGCCAATTTGTTAAAAATCGTAGCATTTCCAAAAATACTATATATTATTCAAGCTTTGCCCATAATTACACTAAAAAGGATACACAAAAGTGAAATGCTATTTTCCGTAAATTTATTTGAGGGGGGTAAGGGTAAGGGCGCGAATAAGCATGAAAAAACTTTGTCAAACAAAGCAAAATGGGGGGGGGGGTTAACTTTCCTAACATTACAGATTACAATATAGTGGCAGGACTACGTCATTTCTTGCACATCCATGATCAGGAAATACCAGACCACTTAAAAGAAAATCCCCTAATGAACTACACCAGAAGAATCTGGCATACAGTTAGATATAGGTTTCATCTGAATGCACACAAATCTGTATTTTTACCTTTCTTGGGTAACCAGGATTTTCAACACGACGAGGCCTCTTATCCATTCACTAGATGGAACAGGGAGGGAATCTCTGATATTCTGTGTATTACTCATGTTAATGATAGACGTATTCTTACCTTTGCGGAAGTGGTTGAGAAGTTCCCTTTTATGAGGGCCATCCCATTAGCATATTTTCAAGCAAAAAATTACGCAGCTAAGATACTGACTGATTTGTCAGAAAATGACTGGTCTAACATGTTAGATAAAATTCTTAGAAAAGCTCCCCCCCACCGACCAAGGCTATATCTAATCATTATAATTTGATAAGAGAACCGATGGATCACACCTTGACCTGTATGGGACTGTCAAAATGGTTATTGGATCTTCCCAATTTAACAATGAATAAGCTTTTAAAAACTCTCTTTAGATCAAGGAAGTTACTTAATGTAAGAATGTATACTGAGCTGTATCTAAACGTGTATCACCGTACTTATCTTTCCTCCAAAAGAAGATTCAATATGGGTGCACTTGAATTCCCAGCTTTTCAAAGGTGTAATTCAGATGTGGCTGATCTTTTTCACTGTTTCTGGGGATATCCCTTTATTAGACATTTGTGGCTACAAATTAGACGACATGCAGAGTCACATTTAATTTCCTACGTTCCTTCCTGCCCAGAGTGGGCAATACTGGGTATTTTGCCAACTCCTCAGAGTAGACAGTCATTGTAAAAATCAAAATGGAAAATCAGAATTGGCTGTGCTGAAACCACTGCAGCCAAAAACCGAAGAAAACAATGAGGATTCTACACCCTCAATGGGAACTAAAATAGTATATAAAATAGTTTTCTTCACAATAGTGCAATGTATACAACTACCCCAAAAAAATACAGAAAATTTGTTATACAAAAAATTTAATGGGACTAGGTGTGCACTCTAAAACAAACCACTATCTCCTCAAAGACCAATAGTGGACTGTCTCTTTAAGGAAGGTCCAGTGATGAACTGTCTCTTTAAGAAAGGTGCAGCTTCAGCAATGCATTTTCTCTCCACAAGTTTATATGAAAATGAAAATGAAAGTGACCACTTTGAGAAAGAGGTTCCATTCTCGAAACGCGTCAGGGGTGATTTTGGACTTCATTTGGTTGCAACATCTTGGACGGACCTCGGGCCCTTCTGCGTCCACCAGTGACTGTATCAGCATCATCACATCTTCAGTGCCGATGACGAGTACGATAGCCTCTTTGCATAGGGGGGACGGTTTTTTATTGATTTTATCAGAGCGTTATATCCCTGATTTCATTTTTATCTTATTTATTTATTTGGTGTCTAATTCATGTTAATAAATGTTATAGTCATTGTAAAAAGTTGTTACTGGCTCTTCATTCGGCGGGGAAAAAAAACAATTCTACAATATTGGTTGGGAACAGGACAGGTACCTTTTTTAGTATACGAAGAAAAATTATAATCATATTTTCCGTATGGATTGGGTTGAAGTGCTTATGGAAAGGAAAAGGAATGTGGAAAAGTTCTTTAATGTCTGGGAAGCATATATTTCTACTATGTCAATCACTATGCAGAGAAATATTCACAGTAGTTTTAAAAATACTTTGTGGTATCTCCTACGTGTGATGTCGGGAGATCCCCCGATATGTGAGGAAGGGGAAGGATGAAAACGTTTTCTCTGAGCTCTTGAACTTATATACTAACATGTTGTTAAATCTTTAAAGTCTATTGCAATACCTTATATATCACTACTCATATTTGTATGTGTTTTTATGAGGTTTGATTCATATGTACAAAATTATACACAAGATTGTTTTTCAATTTGTATTAACAACAAAAGTGCAACTTGTGACTTAATATTTATATTGCTGTGCTGCTTGACTAATAAAATATATATAAAAAAAAGAAGGGAATTCATTCTGATCGCTATGATCCTGCCCAGCTACAAGCTAATAAAGGAAATCCACATAAGCAAATCTTTAAGTTTTTGAAACAAAGACGGATATTTTTAGCTATATAGGGTATGGGTGTGATGTAGTTCCCCAGATATAAAATCTTCTTAGACTGCCACTTGATCTGAAATTGGGAGATAAGTCGATATCTAATCTGAGGAGGGTAATGTAGTAGTATGGCTTCCAACTTTGATATTTAAATTTTGTCCATATTCCTCTATAATACAGTAAGAATAGGGAAGAGAAACTGTCGGCTGCTGAAGGTTAATAAAATATTGTCAGCAAATAAGGATATTTTGCTCTCTCTGTCGCCCACTACCACACTGTGCATATTTGGGGCTGTCCATATGACAGCGGGTAGAGGCTAAATAGCTAAGGCAAAAATTAGAGGACATAGCAGACACCTCTGTCGGGTACCGTTTGCCAGTGACAAGGGGTCCAAAGGAGAACCACTGACCATCCTTGCTAAAGGAGACTTATATAGGAAGAGTGGGCCGTATTCAGACATAATGTTATAAAAATGTGTAGGTATGTTTGCATTTTTTAAATATCTGCACATGCGTGTGGCAGGTGTTACGCAAAAGAACTCATTACGCACAAAGTTGATCTAAGAACCTAATGACATCTGTAAAAAGGGACGTGCCAGCATTCCATAAGAATGAGGATAAACAAAGTTAATGGAAGGAACCATTTATCTTGTACAGTATGGGCTGGGTTAGCTATTTCCGTTCTTACTTTCGCAAACTCCACACAAACATACGTATGGAAAGTTAAGGTAGCCCTATAGTTGTGGAAGTCAGCTAAAATCCGTAAGAATGAGGGAAGTGTCATGGGAGTGCACTTGCCATATAAGTGCTTAGTTTTGTGAATCTGTGTGTACTTATTTCCTGCTTAAGTCTGAATCAGGGCCAGTATCTCTTGTAGAAAGGCTCCTGATAGTCCATAATGTAGATGGGCATCTGACATAAACAGGCAGGAAATTCTATCAAATGCGTTTTCAGCGTCTAAAAAAAAAGAAGAACAGCTAGCTGAGTCTTCTCACATTGGCAATATGGATGATATCAATGACCCTCCTTGTATTGTCCCTGGCCGGCCTGCCTGCCTGAGATAAAGCCATCCTAGTCATAATGTATTAATGCAGGGAGGACTGTTGTTAGTCCAACAGACAAGATTTTTGCATATAGCGTAATATCACAGTTAAGGAGGGAAATTTGCTTGTAGCTGGAGCAACATAAAGGGTTATTCACTTCCTTAGGAATAACAACAATCCTAGCTAATATGGGCCAGGTACCACCTATAAAATGGTGTTAAAAGCATACGTAAGGGGAGGATTAGGATGTCTTGAAATGTTATACTATACGCATTCAAGATTTACCGCTAGCTGGGCATTTATGGCTGACTCAATCTCCTCCACCGAAATATCAGTGGACAAGTTTGCTGCTGTGTCACTAGCATGCCACGCCCATATTAGAAATTAATTGGTGCAAGATTTCTGTTGATTAAGCGAAGTAGTTGCCGTAGGGTTCAGAAGGTTGCATAGGTCCATATTTAGTAGTTTTTAAACAGGGCCTCTAATCATTTGGGGATTATAACATACTGATCTGTTTGTTGTTTTAATTGCCAATATGTTCCGTGTGGACATCCTAGAGCTTATCCTAGTAGCCAGAGGTGTATCAGCCTTATAACCATTTTCATAAAATCTCTGGTTGAGCCATTTATGTTTATTGGCTGCCTGATAAGCCAGCAGTAGAATTAACCACCCCCCTCCCCAAGTCATTGCAAGCTTAGAGAGAGTCTCTGGGGAGGGGTAGGACTTATGTTGGAGCTCAAACTGCTGCAATACATTTGTGAGGTTAGTGATTTGAGATAATCTCTATCTGTCTTGGCTTTGGAGGCCTGAGCAATAAGATGTCCCCGGATCACTGCCTTATGGGCTTCCCACAGAATCATTGACGCAGCGTCTAAAGTGTCGTTGAGTGTGAAATAATTAGTAATTTTTTTCTAATAGGGCCATGCATAATTTAGGGTTGTGAAGAACAGATTCATTAATCCTCAAGGTGGCTCTGGATGGGCGCAGTACTAATCCAGACAGGTCTGCCACTACTGGGGGATGGTATTACCACATTGTAGGTGCTATATGTCCATTAGAGTTTCAGGGCCAAATTGTGGCTGAGCAGAACCATATAAATACTGGAACAGGTGTTGTGAACTGGAGAGTAAAATGTGTAGTCACGGGCTAGAGGATTATGGCACGCCATGCAGCATAGGGATGGTGTATCTTCAGAGTTTTCAAGAGATTTGGAGTGGAGATTGTCCCTGTGGGTCGGAGGCTCCCAAGATTGGAACTTCTGGTCCATATGCAGGGATACAGCAGCATTAAAATCTTCTACCTTGCGTCAGGGCCGCCGACATCACATGCGGGACCTGGAACCCAGCCGCGGGACCCTGTCCCCTATGTGGCATCATTGGTGATGTCACATAGGGCGGGGCGCTGCAGACATGCTTTAGCAGTGGCCCAGTGCGCAGTGAAAAACTTCCCTGTGCATTGGCCATCTACTGAATAGCTCTGAACAGCAAGTATCGGCGGTATCCTAAGTATTGGTGGGCCCCCATCAGGTCCGGGCCCGGACAGTAGTCCCGGCTGTCCCCCCCTAATGGCGGCCCTGCCTTGCGTGCATAAGAGGCCTAACGTTATTTAATCTGGATCCGGTTCCCTATCCCAGATATAATGGGACAACCTGGGGGGACAACTCCTATCTTTATGTAGTTTAGGCAAGTGTTAGTAAGTTGCAATTATTGGATGTGGCTTTTACAAAAAAAATCATATTCTTTGGATAAGATTTTATATAAGTCCCTATAATAAGTTAGTTAATAAGTTAGACAACTGTCTTGAAGCTTCATTTAAATAGTCTATTTTATCCTGCAACATTACACTTCTCCCTTATCTGCGTTTTTTATAACGATAGATAGAATCATAATTTTTCAGATCATTTAACACTGCTCTCTCAAATCCTGTTAAATTGGTAGGATAGTGTTTTTTTCCTCTTATTTCCTCCTTTATTTCCTCTGATTTTGACCTTGTTCTTTTAGGGTATTTTGTACTAAAGCATCCCAGCTGCCTTCTCTATTACAATGGTAACACCAAAAACAACAACAAAGAAAGATATTAGAGATGGTACATCAACATAAATTGGCTGCTTTAATCTAAAATATTATTATAAAACACTTTGAACTCTGCAAATCACCTTGCTGTCAGAATACAGGGTTGTGTGACACCCTCAAAAAAGCAAAAAGAATAGAAATGAGATATCAGCGATGGTGGAATAATCTGCTAGAGATCAATCCTACAAATATATGATTTAAAAAAATCAATATAGTAAATTGAGTAGTAGCCAACTTTAAACTAGAATTAGCAAACTAGCACCTGTAACCTATCCAGCTCAGATCTAAGTAAACCATGCAATTTAATTTGTTTCATTTCTAAAAGGCCTTAATCAGTCTCTACAGTATTTTTATCCAATCAACAGATGTCAATAGAGCACTGACTTCCATTTGGATTGGTATTCATGGAACCCTAATACACCCCACATGTACTTTATATAATATAATATGTCTTGTTCCTAATATATTTCACATGTAATACACATGGGTTATATTAAAGGTCTAGACAGGGCCTCCATC
>WWET01003458.1:70407-85172 GCA_011038615.1 Limnodynastes dumerilii | reverse complement strand
AAATTCTGATCCCAGAATAGATATAGATATATATATAGATATATATATATATATATTATCCTATCCTTGGAAATGTAATTGTCCACATTTCCAACTACCCCTTAGGGAGAAAAGGTATCCTCTTATAAAATGCTTTGATTCTCACAGCAATACCTAATGATGTGACTTGGCCGCAATACCTCATGGGGAAAACAGGAAAAGGGACCCCATGGAAAACAACAAAACCAACCAAGACAACAATGCCACAGTCAGATCTCTTTCACTATCTCTCACCAAGTCAACAGCCATGTCCAATCCTGGAGTCATTCACAATGTCGCTTTATACAGTACAATTGGGTGTGGGTCCCCGCTTAGAACGGCTCTATTTTGATAGGGCCGTTTCCTTCCAGCCAGTTTTGAACTGGCTGGGATTTCGATTACATATGCCTCGATGAGGCATAGCAGTCGATCCACGGAGCACCGAGCTTTCAGTGCTCTGAAAGGTAAGAAAAATAAAAGTCCCCCACTCCTTTCCCTAATTCTAACCCTAACCCTCCCCTCTCATTACCCTAACGTACCATCTCCCGCAGCCTGACCCTAACCCACCATCTCCCGCAGCCTGACCCTAACCCTCCCTCTCTTGCAGCCTAACTCTAACCCTCCCTCTTCTGCAGCCTGACCCTAACCCTCCCTCCCCCGCCCCCTGGAGAGGTTACTCACCTTTCCCTATGGTCCGGCGGGATATTGTCGGCGGCAGTATTTCCAAATAAGAATGGGTGAGTATGACGATCGGCATACTCACCCATTCTAAAAAAGAAATTATAAAGCGTACAGTGTTCAAAATAGGGACATCCGAAAAGGAACTTTCGGTTGTCCCCATCTCGCAAAGAAGAGTTTCTGACCAAGGACCAACCATGGTACAATTCCCTTTACCAATGGCCGATGGGGACAGGTCCCAGTGACAAGGGACCCTGAAAGTGTCTCTCACTCTAAATTCAATGAAATTTTAAAGCACCTTGAGTCTATCCCAACGAAGCAGGACCTGCAGGATGTTGTGCAGAGACCTCCATCATTCAATCAGACATCTCCCAATTAGGAGAGAGAGTCTCTTCTCTGGAAGCCTCCGGGGATGACAACGCAACTCTCTTTGCCAAAATTCAAGAGAGGTTGAATCACCAGGACAGAGAGACCTCCAATGTTGTGCTGAGGACCTGGATAACAGAGGTCGATGTAACAAAATATCCCTACAGAAGATTTAATCAACACTCTCACAAAAATCTTTTATGAACTCCTGGATGCTCATCCAGACAACCATATACTCTTCGAAAGAGCACACCGAGCAATTTGTCTCTTCAGGGTGAAAAACCAAGAGATATGATTTATCGCCTACACTATTATCATGTCAAGGAAGAAATCCTTGAAAGAGCCCATAGGAGAGAGTTGGTAGAGTTCAATAGATCTCTGATCCAGATTTTCCAGTATCTATCATGGCACATTCTCCGACAGTGCCAGCTTCTCAAACTGCTAATGAATGAACTCAGACACAACAAGATCAAATTCCGCTGGGGCATTCAGGTGGTGCACCATGGCAAGCTCCTCACCCTACGTGACACAAATGGACTTGTTTCCTTCTGCAATGATTTTGGGATAACAAACTACCTCTGCCTACTTTGCCCCAAATTGAATAACTGCAACAGCAGAAATACTGCCAACGTAAATCTCGGCATCCGGGTGAAGCGACTACAACTACTTCAGAGGTTACCTGAAAAGCACTTGTACCACAAGTTCCCTTTCTTGCTGTTGCTTAGGTTTTGTCCTTAAGTCAGATATAGTCACCTGTTAAACTATGAGTTATGATTTCTATTTGGTTAACTTAAAAACCCCTCACACTTGAGGGCTATCTGTTGTTAAACACAAAGCTGCACAAAAGTGCAAAACACAGCGAGAATAGGTAGTTTTAGAAAAACATAACGATAGAATTCGCTAAAATCAATGATCCGGCAACCAAGTGAACTTTATGCCAGGATTTGACGTGTTCCAGCTTGCTTCAAAATTGCCGACATCGGACCTGATTCACACTTAAGAAAGTTCTAAAAATAAGAACTTAAAGTTACGCCTGGGCAATATCATGTTTTTGGGGGGAGTCAAGTTAATAGCATTCTTTGCATGCAGGAATACATCTTCGAATAGCTTGCTGCACATAGATACTGACCAGCTTTAGTATTACACTGTTATTTAGACATGGTCTGGAAATTATCACCTCTCAACACTAGTGCTGTTTGCAACAGATGAAATATGACTCCCCTGCAATCACCATGCCCAGGAGTGACTTTAAGTTCCTGGGCTAAACCATGTTGATTGCAGGGGGAGTCATATTTCATCTGTTGCAAACAGTACTAGTGTTGAGAGGTGATATTTCCCAGCCCAAGTCTAAATAACAGTGTAATAGTAAAGCTGGTCAGTATCTGTTTTCAGTAAGCTATTCAAAGATGTATTCCTGCATGCAAAGAATACAATTAAATTGACTCCCACTATAAACAACATGGTTTTGCTCAGGAGTAACTTTAGGTTCTTATTTTTAGAACTTTCTTAAGTGTGAATCAGGTCCATCGTAACCACACTGTGGATACTGATCGTTACGGGTCTAAACATCTGAGAGGGACGGCTACACTACACGCTGCCGCAGGGCTACAAATAATAAATATATTGCGACCTTTCTACCACCAACTCCACGATTTGAGATCTAGTGCAAAGGGGCACGACGTGGATCCATTCTCTGCACGACGTAGCTCGTGGGATACGGTAAAATATTGGTTATTTACAAGGCCTGCTCATATTGTGTCTATTATATCTCTAGCCACTGATTAAGAAATTACTGTAAAGCGTGAACTTTGTATCAAGTGTGCAACATTGTTGCTATTTGCTGGATCCTTGCAAAACGTTTAATTAATCTACTTTTACCAGGAGCTAACTCTTCATGAGAACTGCCACTGATAAATTTCCATTAAAAGTTACAGTTGCCTACAAATACCCCACAGCTCTAGTACTCAGATATTATATACTCAGTATTTTTATTAAGTAATAATACATTTTTTGCTGCTTTTATTATACCATATTACCTGTGTGTTTAATGATTTTGTATTAAATATCGAATGTCTTCTAAAATTCACTTGGTTGCCGGATCATGGATTTTAGCGAATTCTTTTGTTATGTTTTTCTAAAACTACCTATTCTCGCTGTGTTTTGCACTTTTGTGAAGCTTTGTGTTTTGAAAGTTTAATTGGAGGTAATAGCAGAAAATCCTCCCACACAGCAGAGTTTACTAACACCTGGGGCTCTCTCTATGTTCTTAGTTTTGCCTATCTGTTGTTAAGACAGTTTGGCAAGATAGTCCCAAGCCCCATAGCTACCTGTAATGTTTCTGAGTGTTTATGATTACCCCACTAGCTCATCCTTAATATTAAGCTGGCTCAATTCGCACCATCACACGTTTCATTGTTTCCCCTAAATATATTATAGCAATTGAATACTTGTCTTAGGGTATCCTAGTACCCCATTACCAATTCCGCACAAACAGATTTGTGCATGGTGTGGCCACCATGCCCTTAAATGCAGTTCCACTACTCCTGGCCCCCAGAGGGTTGTTGTTTAAGTTTGTGTTTGTTTCAATTGTTTTCTGATTCTTGACTCTTGTTCTTTCTACTGTTTCCACTCACCATTCTTTCCCCTCCCCCCTGCCCCACATGAAGTGCTAGGAGGCTTCAATACAGTCAACAGACCAAGAGGGACTGGAACTGCAGGGGCCTTCCGGAGGCTTACCTATACATCCCTCACAATGACCAATGGCGGCTGCAGCAGATAAGTTTATAACTATGTCCTATACTGTTAGCGGGCTTAACACTTTAGAACATTGTTCCAAATGCCTCCATACCTTACACTTTGAAAGGATTGATGTAGCGCTTCTTCAAGAGACACGCTTTCATGAGGATGTAGCCTTAGCTCTTAGGGCCGGATCCAGACCTACAGACGCCTTACAGCCTTGATTCCAACCCTAAAGTTTACGATCAGCTATGCAGCCATACGGAAGCATAACTAATCGTTGTCGGGGCTTTCCATGCCCATGCCCTTTTCGTAACAGCCATTTGCTTTATCTATAGTTACAGCCGCCGGCCCTTACGCCGCCGTATGAAGGTTGTGCGCATGCGCACAACTTTCAACACAGGGAAATTACAGCTGAAGCATCCGTAATTCCCTCGGCGACTGTAGGTCTGGATCAGGCCCTTAGTAACAAATTTTACCCATTTGCCTTTTATAACCAACACCCGACAAGTAAATCAAAGGGAGTAGTGATCCTTTTCTTGTGGCTGGCAGTTTGCTATCTCCAACAAAACCGTAGTGCAATTCTGGGAGAGACATCTTAGTTTGGAGAACATTAAGAAACCAGTCTTACACCTTCATCAACATTTGTGCCCCCAACATAGGCCAATTCCATTTCCTCACTAAAATTCTTGATCGTGAGTCAGAAAAAGAAGGAGTGGTCATACTTGGTGAGGATCTAACTGGTCTCTAGACCAGAGCCTTGACGTGTCCTGGGCAATGGGAAGACAATCCCTAACAGCCTCCAAGAAAATTAGACGTCTGATCCATGATTCACAAATTTTCACACGGGGCCGGATCCACAACAACGTACGTCTTCTAAAGTAAGTCTGTCAGTTGCCGATAATAGCTACTATGCATGCGTAGTAACTATTTTATGTAACCTGCGTATCGTTTTAAGTAATTACGTATATGCGGCCTTTAAGGCTGCATAAAGGCAATCTACATAACGAAACCATACGTAAATTAAGTAAAATAGTTACTACGCATGCATAGTAGCTATTATCGGCAACTGACTGACGTACTTTGGAAGATGTATGTTGTTGTGGATCCGGCCCACGGTGACTTCTCCACCCTGACAACCAGGACTATACTTACTATTCTCATGCTTTTTCTACCTATACAAGAATAGACTATTTATTCATAGACCATAATTACTTCCAACCCCTCCGTGATGCTAGATGCTGTTTTTCCCATCCTATCCTTCCCTGACCCTTCCCCTAGGGAGTGGACATGGAGATTCAACGAACGACTGCACTGTATTCAGCTTGACTATTATCTAAAAAAAAGCCCAATACTCACGTCTTCTCGCCAAGCTCATAGCCTAGAGACACAACATAAGAACACCCTTTACCCAACTATCAGGAACTGGTTTCAACTAGGGCAGCCCTAAACTGTGCTCCTAGATGATAGTATAAGTCTAGTGCACAGTATATACAGGAATTGCTATTTTCAATGAGGTACCCGACCAGGAAGAATGCTTGCTAGAGCCCTGAATGGCCAGCGCTCCCTGACATATATGCAGACTAGTCGACTCCCAAGAGAAAAAGCTCACTTAAATAAAGACATAGCTACAGCATTTCATAGCTACAGTACTACATGAAATTATATAACATCTCACAAACTAAACCTGTCAGTGACCTGCTCTCATGGAGAGCCCAGATTATGGCTGACAAAGATACTCTTAACTCACCCTTTATAGAACTTGGAGCAGCGCTTAAGACCTCACTGGTCAGGAAGAGCCTTGGTCCCGATGGATTCACCTCTGTGTTTTACAAAACCTTCCAAGATAAGCTTCTTCCAGTCTTGTTATGAGCCTCAGCATCCATCCCTTTTATCCCAGTCCTTGGAGGACCACATATCGCTGATCTCAAAATGGGGGAAGGATCCATCCAAGTGCGAAAGCTGCCGCCCTATTTCACTCCTTAATATAGATCTAAAGCTTTTTGCGAAGGTTCTGGCGAATAGGCTCCAACATTCAAGAGGGCTTTGTACTTGGTTGCGAGGCCAGGGACAATACTACAAAAGTCATTAATGTTATCCACTGGACTAATCGTCAAAAGTCTCTATTAGATCTCTGTCACGATTTGGGTATGTTTGGGATCAGTGGCGGGTTCCGAGGGACATGTAGGACAACTGGTACCGTAGTGGAAGCTGGGAGGTCGGATGTAGTGCTTGTGCAAAAGAGGTAGGCAGACCTAAGTGAACCAGAACGGTACAGCAGACTGCGAGACTGGACTGGACAACGGACTGCTGGACTGGACTGGCTTGCTCCAGAGACTGGACTGGACTGCTTGAGAGACTGGACAGCAGACTGTTGGACTGGACTGGATTGCTCCAGGGACTGGACTGGACAGCGGACTGCTGGACTGGACTGGAGGTGGCAGTAGTGCAGGCAAGCTGGTAGCTGTAGTGCAGGCAAGCTGGTAGCTGTAGTGCAGGCAAGCTGGTCTTGGAAAGAAAGCTTGATCCAGCTTAGCTGGCAACACAGGGTTAATGCAGCTGGGCTTGGAAAGCAGGCTTGATTAGAGAAGCAGCTGAGCTTGGAGAAGCAGGCTTCTTAGAGAACTGACTTCTCTAGCAGGGATTCAGGAAGCAGATAACAAGTGAACACACAAGAGAACCAGGCACCTTGAGTGACCAAGTTGTTCTGGCACTGAGGGATCAGTGCACATGGTTTAAATAGCCCGTCCAGTGCACAGATTGGCTGAAGGGATCATGTGTGCTGCAGTATCTGAGTGGCTGCTGGGAATCACATGACAGGAGGCAAGATGGCGACGTCCATGCACAGATATTTTTACATTATAATGGCCGGCACTATATTTAATTATTTTTAATATGGGGACATTTTTATGGCGCAGTGGGCCCTGGCTGGCAGGACATGTTGTAGTTCTCAAAGCGCCAGCATGCTCTCTCATCCATGGGTATGCTGGTGCTTGTAGTTCTGTAAGCATCAGCATGCCCTGTTGGGCCCTTATTATTTATTTATTTTGGTTATAGCGGCAGCAGGGGGGCTTAGTAATATTATGTATTTTTAAAAATTCTATATATTAAAAAAACACACAAAAAACATAAAGAGTTGGCTGCGGTCAGAGCAATTATGGTTCCAACAGCTTTTTTTATTTTTATATTTTAAAGGCCCGTTTTTGATACGGGCAATTCAGAGGTGCTTTCTAAAGAAACACGCACCTCTGCATAGCCCGTTTTAGCGGATCCACACTGTTATGTAAAACTGTCTAATGTTAGTTATTTGTTCTGTATTCATTGCCATGTGCTGCTCTTTGTACAAAAGAATGTATACAGATAAATAAGCACTGTAATAAGATATGAATATTCAAGACAGACACTGTCTACCAGCACCTCCTTAACAAAGGTTATGCAATGGTGTGAGTACAAAAAACGTAGTTTATTCAGCACCAATAGATGAAACACTAAAGGAATGTACATCTATGAATGTAACCTGCCTGGTTTTTATAGCCTGGTTTTGTAAGTATTGATTTTGCAAGTATTTAGGAGTTGTAACTGGAATTTTCATCACAATTTACCATTTTTCCACAGGTAACCTCATCTGAGTGGGCCTAGTGTAACACATATCACCTGTGCAGTTGTAATATAATTGTTTTTCTTTTATATTTACTTTATAGTAATATAGGACCTGATCCAGACCTATGCAAATAATACGCCCTTGTGCGTAGCGTATTTACGCCAGCGTACCTACGAAGCACTCCCCTCCGTCGTCCGTATATAATGCCATCTTAAGTTGACCAAACCCTACACTAACTTTTCTGAGCATAACCGCGGGCGTCCGTAGGCTCCATGCGTACTTATGGCGCTTAGCACACTCATACTGTACGATTTAAATGCCTCACAACGCGCTAGAAGCGTAATTACAGGTTTCATATGGCTGGCACGTCCCTTTGTGCGTTGTTGCGAAGCTGTTACGCTCAAGACCTATATGCTCTGAGTTTTGTTGCGTAACATCTGCCGCGCGCAGGGCTGGATCTGCCCCATAGTGTATCATTTCTGTGCTTCAGATTAAGATTGTTGCATATTATTGTTTATTGTTTGTGTTTTTTGGTATAATTTCTCTGGGTGAGATTTAAAAGTCTTTTTTTCTCTTGTTAGATAATAAGTCAGCTGTGCTAATTTATTTGGCTGTGGTAATTGATTAGTTCATTGTGTTTTATTTAAGTGTTGTATAGTTTAAACCTGCAGATGTAACCTGTTTGGTTTTCATAGCCTGGTTTTGCAAGCATTTAGGAGTTGTAACTGGATTAGGGCTGGATTTAGGCCCATGTAAATAATTAGTTTGATTTGTTGTTATAATGACCGTATTCAGTGTTGTGTTTTAGCACAATGCAGATGCACAACAAAAATTTTAATATGACTGATTCAAAGCTGCGCATTTGCGCCCAAATTATCCACCTTTGAATCGCAACTTTTATTGCATTACATTGCATTTTACAGACCTTACATTTTAATAATTATTGTAATGAATCAGCAAGGGCTGAATCAGGCAACTCCAGAAAAACTATTGTAGGCGAATGCATAGCGGATGTGCGCCGAGCAATATTTTCCTTAAGTGTGACATGGGTCACATCATCATCATTTAGGAAAGGGAGGTTGATGTCATTATACTCCTTGGGACTAATAAATTGGCCAATGCTGAAGTTGTGGCTGTTAAAGATGAATGTAGAAAGTTGGGAACTGCTCTTAAGCAGGTGGCGAATACTGTTATTTTTACAGAAGTGCTGCCAGTACACAGATTTGAAGAAGGTAGAATGATGTGCATTAATGATTTCAATCTGTGGCTTAGGAAGTTGTGTCATGAGGAAGGATTTGGGTTCAATAAAATATAGCCTTGAACCTATCTTCTGTGGGAACAGATATTCTAAGTGAGCCATTTGAATGCTTTATTAGAAACCATTTAAACTAGGGGAGGGGGCAGTGATACAAGTAATAAAAATAGCTAACAATAGAAGTATTGTGTGGCCAGTCAATAATGACAGACAGCATAGCCACAGCAACTAACAGAAAAGAGAACAGAAAAAGCAATATAAAAATATCTAGCAATACTAATAAATTGAAGAATCTTAGAATCATAAGGCAACCTCTCAGAGCAATGTGTGCAAATGCTAGGAACTTAGAAAATAAAATTCCTGAACTAATTTCAATAATGTCAAGGGATAATTTGGATATCGTAGAAATCTCTGAATCATGGTGCAATGAAAATCATGACTGGGACCTAGCTATACTTATAATTTATTTAGGGTTAAATTCAGCTTAAATAGGGAGTATTGGAGAAAAAACTGAGATACCTTGGGTAACCATAGAAACCCAGGGGGTTATTCTTCGTACTAAAGTGATATATAAGCCACCAGGACAAGATAAGGAAATGGACAATGTCCTATTGCAAGTGGTGAGAGAACCCACTTGCAAAGAGGTCATTTGATTTGGATTTGGGTGAGAACCTAGGATTCAGTGATCATCAAGCAGTATGGTTGACTGAGAGACACTTACCACAAAAAGACCAGGGTGCTAGACTTTAGGAAGGCAGATTTTGTGGAAATGGGGAAATGTGTAAGTGATTCTTTGGCATAGTGGAGGCACATGAAAGGGGTACAGGAGCAGTGGGGAAATTTAAAAAATGTGGCCCCAATTCAGAGACTGAAAATAAGAGAGGAAAGTAACTCACGAGCTAAACCATGTTTGCAGGGGAGTCATATTTCATTATTAGCATTAAGAGGTGGTGTTTCCTATCCCAAGTCTAAATAACAATAGTAAAGCTGGTCAGTATCTGTGTGGAGTAAACAATTCAAAGATATATCCCTGCATGCAAAGTATCCAATTAACTTGACTCCCCCTGCAATCAACATGGTTTTGCCCAGGTGTAACTTTCCTCTCTTAGGGCCTGATTCAGACTTCATAAGATGCTTAAAATGAGAGGAAAGTCACTCCTGAGCTAAACCATGTTGATTGCAGGGGAATCATATTTCATCTGTTGTAAACAGTATTAGAGTTGAGAGGTGATGTTTCCTATCCCAAGTCTAAATAACAGTGTGATAGTACAGCTGGTGAGCATCTGTGTACAATAAACAATTCAAAGATATATCCCTGCATACAAATAATACAATTAACTTGACTCCCCCTGAAATCTGCATGGTTTAGCCCAGGAGTGACTTTCCTCTCTTATTTTAAGCACCTTCTTAAGTCTGAATCAGATCCTTAATTTCAAGATCCTTCTTAAGTCTGAATCAGGCCCTGCGTTATTAACAGCAACAGACCTTTGTATAAGAAAGGTTAGGAAAAATCCCAGAAAAAGAAAGCCACTGTGGTTTACAAAAGAGAAAGCAACTATAGTGGAAACAAAAAAGATTGCCTTTCGGAATTATAAGTGAACTCAAAATAATGATGACAGAGAGGAGTATGCATTTACCATTACAGAAGTCGTCTGTCAGCAGCTTTCCCAGGTCATGCCTGCTCTCCAGCCCTCCAGAGGTGCCACTCCCAATAGTGGCAGTCTCCTGCACAGTCTCCATTACAGCATGTATGCTTCTCAGTGTCTGGATTAGGCATCTGTACCAACATCCTCTGGTGCATGGGCGTCGCCATCTTGCCTCCTGTCAGGTGATTTCCAGCAGCCACTCAGATACTCCTCTGCAGCACACATGATCCCTGCAGCCAATCCATGAACTGGGTGGGCTATTTAAACCCTGTGCACTGATCCTTCAGTGCCAGAACAACTTGTTCACTCTAGGTGCTTGGCTATACTGAAACCTTGCTCCTGAGCCTGATCTTGGTCTTCAAAGGTGCCTAGTTCCAAACTGTCTTGCATCCTGACCTGTCTGCCTTGAACCCAGCATTGCCTGCACCACTGCTCCCAGTGTTGCCTTGCTATCTGGTCCAGCTGACCTGCAGTCCGGCTCCTGTTCCAGCTGACCCAAGTCCAGCTCCAGTTTTTGCAAGCCTTCTCCAGGTCAGCTCTATACCAGTGAACACTGTATCGCCTTGCTTGCTCCAGTCTGGCATAGTACGGTCCTGCCAAGACTCTTTGAACTTTGTACTGCCTTGCCTGTTCCAGTCTGGCATAGTCCGGTCAAGTCTACAGTTTGATAATCATTGTGACTGTTCTTGTACTATTACACTTGTTCTCTGAGTGCTTTTACCTATATGTGCCAACCATTCATTAAACCAGCAATCTTCCTTTTCAAACCTGCTCGCCTGTTACTACCCTTGGAACCCATGACAGGTCCCAAAAACCCTGTAGCCATGACAGAAGGAGGCTAAAAAATTATCAGGGCACAAACTGAGGAAAAACTGGCCTACTTGGTATGAAAAGTGGACAAAAGCTTTTTTAGGTATATAAATGAAAGGCGAAAAACGGAGAGTGGGATTCTTGTTGAGAGTGTAAGGACTATGGCAGATCATCTTATCAAGTATTTCTGTTCAATATTCACAAAAGAAAGGGACCACTTTTAAATGGGAAGGCTATTAATACAATGGGGACAAATAATACTACTTTCTCTGAGGAGCAGGTATTAAAAGAGCTTTCAAAGCTGAAAGTTGACAAATCAATGGGACCAGATGGGATACATCTGAGGATATCAAAAGAGCTTAGAGTGGCACTGGCAAAACCATTAACTGAATTATTCAACCAGTCACTAATAACTGGGGTGATTCCAGAGGACTGGAAAATAGCAAATGTCGTCCCTCTGCATAAAAGTGGAAGCAGGGAAGAAGCAGCAAACTACTGACCAGTGAGTCTAACATCAGCGGTAGAGAAATTGATGGAAACACTGTTTAAGGAACAAATTGTAAAGTATCTTAAATCCAGTAACTTACAGGATCCCAAGCAGCATGGATTCACTTGGGGAAGTCATGTAAAACAAATCTTATTGAATTTTTTGACTGGGTGAGTAAAGTATTAGATAAAGGGGGAGCTGTAGGAATAGCTTATTATTATCATCATTTATAAGGCGCCATAAGGTGTCTGCAGCTCCATACAAAATACAACAAAATACAGTACAGACATATAGGGTTAGGGATGGATTATCTAGATTTTAGTAAGGCTTTTGACACTGCCACATCGCAGACTGGTAAATAAGCTGGAAACTTTGGGATTGGACTTAAAGATAGTTACATGGATGTGATATTTGTTACAGGTTAGACAACAGAGGGTTTTAGTATGGGGATAGTAAGATAATCAGTGGAGTACACACATAAAATGGAAGTTGCTCAGATCAATAGGCATATGTAAACAGGTGCATGAAAGGCAGGGGTAATCTGCTAGCAACAGAAATAAAGGAAAGAAAATGCCCCAGCAACACTGCCAGTGGAGTACCCAAGGGTTCTGTACTTGGACCAGTGCTATTTAATATCTTTATAGGTGATATTGCCTGTGGTATAGAGGGGAAAATATGCCTTTTTGCAGGTGACACAAAGATATGTAACAGGGTAGACCAGCCAGGAGGGGTACACAAAATAAGGGATGATCTAGGTAGACTGGAGGAATGGTCAAGAGTGTGGCAACTGCAGTTTATTGCCAAAAAATGCAAAATCTTGCACTTAGGGCACAAAAATCCAAAAGCTCAATATTTCGTTAATGGCACTACATTAGAAACTACTGAGGAGGAAAGAGATCTAGAAGCTATTATTTCATGTGACTTACAGGTAGCCAAGCAGTATAACAAAGCAACGAGAAAGGCAAGTCAGATGCTCTGTTGTATAGGGAGTGGAATAAGTAGCAGACAGAGAGAAGTAGTGATGCCCCTTTATAGATCGTTGGTATGACCTGTGTTCGTTTCTGGAGGCCATATCTCCAGAAACACATAAATACATCAGAAACTGTGCAAAAAAGAGCAACTAAAATGGTCCATGGCATGAGTCACAAATCATACCAAGAAAGGCTAGAGGAACTGAATATGTATAGCTTGGAGCAGAGAAGGGAGAGGGGGGATATGATAGCAGCTTTCAAATATATCAAGGGTTGTGACTGGCTTAAATATTAGGATATCCTAAATCTCAAACTAAATTGAGGGTAAATAGGGTCTAGGGTCAGTATATTTTTAAATAAACAACAGGGCAGACTGGATGGGCCATGTGGCTCTTATCTGCCATCTGCAATTTCTGTGTGTAAGTGCTCAAGAAATAGAAAAAAAAAAAACAAAATCCATAATGAACCACTGTCTCTGTAAATATGCACCAGTAAAAAAAAATATAAATCTGGGTAAATATCCAAATATCAATAGCAGCTCACAGTACATGTAAAAATCCCAGAGATGTCCAAGTCACATATCAATAGAATAAAGTGCAGAGGCATGATCCAAATGGGAAAAGTACAGCAGCAATTAACATGACAAAATATGTCCCGTGCATCCCGGCAACTTGTCTTTTCAGTGTGTAATCACACCATCATCAGGGGAATGACAAAGACTGCAAGTACGGGGTTCACATAATAAAGCATATTTATACCTAAGCAAGTAAACGGCTTACCAAATCACTGCATCCCTCTTCGGCACGTGTTCCAGTGAGAACATTGCTGGACTGTCCACTTGCAGTCACTTGTGCACCGGAAATGACTGACACCACCGTTGGTCGTCACGGCGACCAGTCAAACAGAAGTTAGAAGGAAGCCAGAATACACCCACATGAGTCGCCGTTCCCTAAGCAACAGTAACGCCTGAGTGCAGATCCTGGCATGTCCACTGTAAGCAAACAAAGCAGAAGGGAAATGGGTACATATCAAAAAGCAATAAATTACAGAAAGCATGTGAGGCCGTTAGGAGCCAACGTTTAGAACAGAAAGATTAGTTTGGCCTCTTTTTCTAGCAATAGGCATTTCCTATCCCCACCTCTCCTGAGTGGAGAAACATGCACAACTGGCATACAGTGAAGGTAAGTCACCTTATGTTCCTTTTCTATGAAATGTTTGGCCACAGAAGGAGTCTTATTGTCCACAATAATCACAGCTTTCTTGATGGAGGATCTGTGCATAGCGAGTCTTTCCTTGAGCATGCAAGTCGTCTTCCCTACATATAACATTCGACAAGGATATAAAATAATATACACTACATACTTATTATCGCAAGATAGTCTGTGGCATATTGTGAACCTCATGTCTCTAGTTGGGTGTTGGAAAGAGTCACCACGTAGTAAAAAAGGGCAGTTCACATAACCACTACATTTATATACACTTTTCTTTAGGGACAGCCAAATATTAGAAGAAGAAGGTGCGATGTCATTGATTACTAGTGCGTCCTTCAAATTGGGTCCACGTCTATAGCTCATCAACAGAAAATCCTGAAATTTTGGGCCCAGTTTAGGATCTAAAGAAACAATGTGCCAATACAAGGCACGTTTAATCACTACAGGCTGGATCTTGACTTGCGAACATCAGGCCACTTACGCATGAGCCCTCCAGATGTTATGCTAATGTTATGATAGTAACACTAGCGTAGCAAGAATCTTACGGAACTTGGTTCCATGCGAGCACATTTCCGAAGAAATGGGCTGTGCTTCGCCTCCACCCGCTAAAGTGGGAGGGGTGAAGCATGTTAATTGCACAGTGTGGGAGGGGGCTCCCACACTTGTGCGGATCAGTGGTCATATGGACCACTGATCTGCACGATTTACTTAATGTAGGCTTATGGCAGTGTAGGCCTCTCTCTGTCTGATGGAGACTCCCGCATGTACGGAAAGCGTGCGGGTGTCTGGATCTGGCCCTACGTTTTTTGCATTCACACCATTACATAACATTTATTAAGGAGGTTCTGGTAGACAGTCTTTTTGAATATTCATATTTTATTACTATGCACCTATATCTGTGCTGTGCCACAATGAAAATCTATAAATTTCTTGATATTAAAAGAGTGCTATATCTATAAGAGTGTGTGTGTGTGTGTGTGTGTATA
>WWET01003458.1:53182-63773 GCA_011038615.1 Limnodynastes dumerilii | reverse complement strand
CCCCAAAGCATTTGCACAAAAAAAACCATGGCCTGTCACTCTAGCCATTACCCAGTAGCTAATCAAGATCTTCTATCTTTAAAATAAAAGTCAGAAAATTAGTTACAGATATCTGCAGATATGTGATAAGCCACCCGCCACTTTTAAGGCTTCTCTGTTAGGTGTTCCTAACTCTAAACTTTAGAGTCCCACTTGTGCGTCACATACCAAATATCTTTCTAAACCAAGAGCTAACCTCTTATGAAGATCCCCAAATCTGTTTTGGAGATTTGGGGATCTTCATAAGAGGTTAGCTATATACCGTTCTATACCAGCAAATTTCGAATTGGCTCTGCATTTGATGATGCATTTTGTCCCACCGAGGACAAGCAATCAAAGATTCTGAAGATGAATATGCAGCGGAAAGAGGTGAGTATTTATCCTACCCCATCTCTTATCCTAATTCTTACCCTAACCCTCCCCTTCCCTCCCTTACCCGCAGCCTGACCCAAAGACTACATATATTGAGCTTTTGGGATTTTATGCCACAAGGTCATGATTTTGCATTTTTTGGCATTAAACTGCAGTTGCCACGATCTTGACCATTCCTCAAGTCTACTTAGATCATCATTTATTTTGTGTACCTCTCGTGGCGTGTCTACCCTGTTACATATCTTTGTGTCATCTGCAATAAGGCATATTTTCCCCTCAATTCCAGGCAATATTACCTATAAAGATATTAAATAGCACTGGTCCAAGTACAGAACCTTGGGATACTCTACTGGTTACCTTACCATCCCCAGAAGGGATTCCATTTACTACAACCCTCTGTTGTCTATCCTGTAACCAAGATTGTATCCATGTAACTATCTTTAAGTCCAATCCCAAAGTTTTCAGCTTATTTAACAGTCTGCAATGTTGCACAGTGTCAAAAGCCTTACTAAAATCTAGATAATCTATGTCTACAGCTCCCCCTTTATCTAACACTTTACTGACCCAGTCAAAAAATGTAATAAGATTTGTTTGACATTATCTTCCCCCAGTGAATCCATGCTGCTTGGGATCCTGTAAATTACTGGATTTAAGATACTGTACAATTTGTTTATTGAAACGTGTTTTCATCAATTTCCCTACTACTGATGTTAGACTCACTGGTATTTTGCCGCTTCTTCCCTACTTCCACTTTTATGCAGAGGGACAACATTTGCTTTTTTCCAGTCTTCTGGAATCACCCCAGTTATTAGTGACTGGTTGAATAATTCAGTTAATGGTTTTGCTAGCACCCCTCTAAGCTCTTTTAGTATTCTAGGACTTGTCCACTTTCAGCTTTGAAAGTTTTTTTTTTTAATACCTGCTCCTCAGTTAACATAGTAGTAATAGCCTTCCCATTTAAAAGTGGTCCCTTCCCCTCTTTTTCTTTTGTGTATATTGAAAGCGCTGAGACATTCATGAGGGGATGGCCGAGATACTTTGGACGGGAGAGGTCGGGGGAGGAGATATAGAGTATGAAGGGTTTGGACCAGGAGATGGTGATCAACCGTGTCTATAGAACCAGGAGGATGAGAAGGGAGAAGTGGCTCTTATATTTAGCAGAGAGGAGATCATTTGTGATCTTAGTCAGGGCAATTTCATTGGATTGGAGGGGGTGGAACAAAGACTAAAGAGGGTACGGGATTAAGTTGTCGTTGAAGTAGCTGATAAGACGGTTGTAAACAAGCCGTTCAAGCAGCTTGGAGGCGAAGTTGAGAAAGAGATGGGTTACTGGACATAACAGACAACATGTTTATTATGGGGTATAAAAGGGATATGATTATAACAGGGCATAAAGGTTATCATGCTTATAATGTGGCATAAAGGACAATATTATTATTACAGGGCATAAAGGGGAACATGATAATAATGGGGCAGTAACACACTCTATGCAAGGGGACACTTGACGTTATTTTTTCGAAATACATGCCACAGCAGCCTCAACTATCTTGGCATGTGGTTTGTGGTACTACAAGTCACAGCATGACAGACATGGGCATGCTGTTCCTTGTAGTTCTAGAAGTCAAAGCATGCTAAGGGTTAATGATTGGCCAGAGCATGCTGTGACATTTTTCCTAGGATTGATGCAATTTTTTAAGCTAAATCGCTATGATTTTAAGCTTTAAAAATTACCATACATTGCTGGCGATTTGAAATCTCCAGCATTAATCACCCCGTAGAAAATCTAAAGTGCATGAGAAAGTTCCTGATAGCTGTTTGATACCTAGATCGAAACCGTCTTCAGGGGAAAAGAAATATCTAATGCAGATTGCAATAGGGACAGGAATTCCAACAAATAAAGCAATATATTGATCATAAATCCTGATTTATTCAATAGCAATTCATACCTCTGACCATGTGTTTAGAGGTACAACCGCTGCAGCCACTAACCGGAAGTCTCAATTTTCAATGTAGGCCTGTTGCACCAGTACCCCCTCTGTATAGAGGAGACGACAGGGAGGCACTGTTACTACGCACGGAATCCAAACTCGCATGTTTACTTAAAGCCTTACCCACAAACAGCCTAAATGAAGAATGTAATATATACTGCTGTTTGTAATGCCTTAATTCTAATTTACTCCTACGTGAAAATCTTTTTATGCCCTTGCTCTCTTTTGTTGACACCTATTGGGTAACCCAGGGTTGGAGACTTCTGGTTGGAGGAGTAATTTGTCTCTCTTGGTTGCCATGGCGACGGTGTCCCATGAAGGTGTTGGCGACAACACCAACAACTTGGCGGCAGCGAGTTTACCTTGAAACATGTGTTTAGAGGAGTGGATTTTCATTGGTCAAAATTTTATATCTATATGTTCCTGTGTTTGTTCGCATTCCTGTTCCTATTGCAATCCGCATCTTCTTTTCCCCAGAAGACAATACTGGTCCAGATACTGAAAAAGCTCTCAGTAACCACTATGTCGCCTGCACTTTAGGTGACTTGGGCGTATATGAACCATATAACGGGGTAGGTATAAGTAATTGAACTTTGTAACTTTTTGGTGCTATGTACTGTTCTTTAAATGAGGCTGCTGAATTGAGCCTTCCTGGGTCACTTGGAACTCACAATTTATGGGATTATTGATGCTGTGCTTTTTTTGTTGGCTCTCTTTTTTTTACATTTTTCTTCAACTGTAATTAGTATTGTTATGTCTGATGACATTAATTGTTGAAAATCCTTTTACCTGTAATGGATTGTATTGAATTGAATATGCAGTTGTTACGTGTATGTGTGTATAATATATTACGGTGTTGTGAATCTGGCCCTTAGTACTTAAGTGTGAATCAGGGGCATTTTCTATGTCACATGTGATTCCTTACCATCCCTCCTTTCTATCAGTGCAAAAAAATAAGCACTTTGCTGCACAAATTTAAAAAAAAACCTGTATAAAAGCTTATCTTGTTGAAAGTTAAATTAGTGGACCACACCTGTAATACAGTCCACATTGCTCCTATAACATATAAAAGCTAGGCTATACAGGAAGTGAGACGTCCTCTCCTGTATAGATTGAGGCACTTGTTCCACAAAATAACAGCAGACTTTCTAATAGAAGAACTACCCTCTGCTAGTTTTATTGAAATTAAAATAAATTTTAGATTGTCCGGCTTTTAACTAAACAGTAATAGGCTATTACCTAGGCATAGGCATACCTAGTGTGTAACACAAACAAAAACCACGACTAAGATTAGCAAACAACGCTTTGTGTGTCTCTAAGGACAGATCTTCTGTCTCAATAGCCCAGGTAGTGAGAGACACTGGAAGTTCAGGTACCAATCATTCTGCATTCCAGCTGGAGGCTCTAAATACTCAAGATGAGCATGGTGAATGGATGGCTTTGTAAAGTGTCTGAAGTAGACACACAACAATAAACATTACATTTCCAGAAATATAGCCTGTTTCTATTACAGTATCTAAAGTCCAGCTTTGTATCAGCACTTGTGTGTCATCTGATTTTCTTCTTACTGGCACTTTGTATGACAACCTTGCATTCACTTGAACGTAGCTTTCATTTAATTTCTTGGATGCTTTTTTAACGATCAGTCACGGAGCCCTGAGCAACTGTTCCCTGTATTCACAGAAGCACAGCAAACAAAATGGGCAGGAGTTACTAAATGTCTTGAAAGGAAAAATGGAGATGTTGCCCATAGCAACTTATCAGATTCTAGCTGACATTCTCTATTATGTAATCATAAAGTGGGCGCTAGTATCTGGTTGCTATGGGCAACATCTCCATTTTTCCTTTTGAGAAGTTTAGTAAATATAGCCCAATGTTCTGTGCTTCTTGGACTCTCAAAGAACACAGTGGGAAGGGGCATTGGTGGGATCATTAAGCAAGATGGGTGTAAGTTGATAGAAGTAAGAAACTGAAGTGAGAATATAGAATAAGTAAAAAGTCCATTATCCTTTTAAAGTAAGGTTAATCTTGTATATAAACTGAGTAATTTACAACAATAGAACAAAAGATTCAAAAGAACAATGCACTTTGGGGCTGATCCTAAACTACACCCAATGCTTACATTTCTGTCGATCTGCGCATGTGCCGGGCATACGTTGCCCGGCGTAGTTAGGGAAACCCGTTCCTCAGGATTGGGCGTCCCTAACTGTTTCATAGTTACGGCGAGGGGGTGTTACTCACCATAACTACGCAACAGTTAGCAAGGAAGGCGGGGGGGAGGTAAGCTAATGAGGGCTGGAGGGCGTATTTGGGCCGTTACGCTCCTGTGGCCGGCGTAATTTCACACTGCTACGCCGACTGAAGTTAGGGTAGCTTTCAGCCGGCGTAACAGTGTGTAATTACGCCGACTGCAGGGGGTGTGTCGGGGGTAGTGCATGCCGATATGCTGTGCGTTAGTATGCACAGCGCATCGGTGGAAGTTAGGATCAGGCCCTTTGTGTATGTCAGGTATCACATCTATTTTTTTATTTATTTTTTTTTTACATTAAAATACCTGGAGGGACTAAAATGTAATCATCAAAATATTAAAAACAAATTTAGAAGTGATCAGAGTAAAGAAAATAGGGCCAGATCCTAACATACGTACTTGAGCGATATGACTCTAGCCACTGACTTAAAATCGCCCAGTATTTATTGCACCTGCCCTCGATAGATGTTACGTCACGTAACTCTGAACATACGTACCATCAGCGTAACTACGAGCAAAGAGGCGGGTTCATCCATACGACACCTGTAGTTATGTTTGGTAGGCGGAAGGAGGCATTTAAATCGCACCGTATGGACCCGGTTAGGCCGTTACGTACATGAATCAATTACGTACGTCAGTACTTACGCTATAAAAAGTTAGGGTAGGGTTTGGGAAGAGTAAATAGCCAAAGTACCTACGAGCAAGGGTAGTGTATAGAAAATATGCTAGCGTAAATACGCTACGCAATGTAACGTAACAAGCACTTAGGTCTGAATCTACCCCATAGTGAGGATAAAAACAAATTTAGAAGTGATCAGGCGTTTGTATATTTACCCCCCCCTTTTTTTTTTTTTATTAACCTAAACAGTTTTATGGTAATAAAAGTTATTTTAAAAAATGTTGTTGGTTGGAAGGGGTTTGGTTCGTCACTGAGAACAGCCCTTTTCGTCTGGGCCGTTTTCTACACCACGTTTCCCAATAGGGACAGGAAACAACCGTTCCTTCCCTGCAGGAACGAGGTTTGCAAGATCCCCAGAAGGAATCCCCAGCGCTGAGTGGCAACTATTTCCCCAAACATAACCCTTATCCTAATCCTTACCCTAACCACCCCCTTCCATTACCATAACTTTAACATTCCCTTTCCAACAGCCTGTCCCTAACCTTGCTCTTTTCCAATCTATCTTTTCCCCACAGCCTCACCCTAAGGGCTCTATTTACAAAGGACGATTTGTTAAAAATCGCCCTAAATCGCATGATTTGACCCTCTGAACTCACATCGTGGTATTCAGAAAGGGTCAAATCGCGTGATTTCAGTGTGTAAAAAAATCGCCATGGCAAACATCGCTGGACAAAAATTGTCCAGATGTTTGCCATTGAAAAGCTAGAAAAAAAAAATCACTGGATTCACTAAAGGCGATTTGAAGAAATGAAATCTCCAGTTGAGATGACGTCCGTTACACTGGTCCTCTACTGTTTCTGACGTCATCTCTTATATAAAACACTGCCCCCTAGCGACCAAATGGTCATTAGGAGCAGCATCGCAAAAGGAAAGGAGGTGTCCTCTTCGTGGCAACTGGAGAAGACCCCTGAGAACCGGACCAGTGACTTCAAGCAATGGGAACCCAGACACCAATCAAGTGCAGAATCCAGCAGCGCTTCCCCAGAGAGATGTCAGCAAACGGTGAGTGCCCAAAACTTTTTTTTTTTTTTTTTAAACATTTCTTTATTGGAGCATACGAATTTCACAGAGCATTGTACATAATAAAAACTCGAAACATTAGACACATTGCGTAGAAAGTTAACGTCATGTCAAATGGGTTACAATTTTCATTATCTTATGGAGTACCACAACCTTAATTTGGACATTAGAACCGTATGTAGGTTATGATGAGTCTCCGCTATCCACCTTCGTCTTATCTTTTTATTTGTCTTAAATGGTTTCTGGTTAGTGATTCGCGGGGCAAGATCCATCTCTAAGAGTAATAGGGGGATCGTTGTCGTACAGCCTAAGTTCGTACCAGTATGTGTTACGGAAACATTGATGTATACACTTTTTAGTTGTATCAGGAAGGATTTCAATGAAGCTTTCCCATATACCAAATAATTTATGTGTATCTCGTCTTTTGTGTGCAGTTGTCTCCAGCCAGTCCATCCTAAATACCTGGAAGAGTTTTTGATGAAACATCAATAAAGATGGTGGGGATGTTTGCTGTAGTATGCATTTTTTTGCCACCGCTGAGATGATCAGTAATAGTTTACGGCTACCTTTTGTGAATTTAAGGCTGGGGTCTGGGATACCTAGAATCGCCCACAGTGGTGTTAAAGGAGCATATTCCAGGAGATGTTTTGATGTGTAAAGCTGGACTTGTCTCCAAAAGTGTCTAATAGGCGGGCACGCCCATAGGCAATGGAATAGTGTAGCTCCTTGTGCATTGCATTTAGGGCATTCATTAGACGCCGATATCCCCATGCAAAATCTACGGTGTGGGGACAGATACCCTCTGTGAAAACTTTTTATTTGTCTTAAATGGTTTCTGGTTAGTGATTCGCGGGGCAAGATCCATCTCTAAGAGTAATAGGGGGATCGTTGTCGTACAGCCTAAGTTCGTACCAGTATGTGTTACGGAAACATTGATGTATACACTTTTTAGTTGTATCAGGGAGGATTTCAATGAAGCTTCCCCATATACCAAATAATTTATGTGTATCTTGTCTTTTGTGTGCAGTTGTCTCCAGCCAGTCCATCCTAAATACCTGGAAGAGTTTTTGATGAAACATCAATAAAGATGGTGGGGATGTTTGTACCCATTGCGGTAGTATGCATTTTTTTGCCACCGCTGAGATGACCAGTAATAGTTTACGGCTACCTTTTGTGTATTTAAGGCTGGGGTCTGGGATACCTAGAATCGCCCACAGTGGTGTTAGAGGAGCATATTCCAGGAGATGTTTTGATGTGTAAAGCTGGACTTGTCTCCAAAAGTGTCTAATAGGCGGGCACGCCCATAGGCAAAGGATTAGTATAGCTCCTTGTGCATTGCATTTAGGGCATTCATTAGACTCCGATATCCCCATGCAAAATCTACGGTGCGGGGACAGATACCCTCTGTGAAAAATGTTTAGAAACAATTCTTTGTATGTGCTAGCCGGTAATGTCTTGCATGAGTATACCAAAGCCGTATACATATCTTCAGTGGATAGGTCTGGAAATATATCCGACCAAAGATGTGTGTCGTTTGAGTGCATGTTTTCATTACATCTGGTAAGAAGTTTGTAGTTTTGTGAGATGGCCCCTTTGTTTATGTTAGGTTTAACTAGTTCACTATCAATGGCATTAGTCCAGTCTTTGGGCCTCAGTAAGTCTGTAACTTGTTTGGCGTAGTGTTGTGCCTGTAATGCATTAAACCTGTGTGAGTCTGGTAAATCATGCTTTCGCATGAGTGCTGGAACTGTCAATGCAATTTGTTGTCTTGGGTCTACTAGAGACCTAATGGTTTTAATCCCTTTGGCATGCCATTGTTTAAATGGGTGATTCGCCTGCCCTCCTGGAAATCAGGGTTATGTATCAGCGTTTGAAATAGTGATCTTGTGTATTGTAACTTGTTTCGTTTGCGGACCGCTTTCCAGGTGGACCAAGCCGCCATTAATAGCGGGTTTTCTTTTATGTCTTCTGTCATGTCTGCTTGTTTCATATGTAGGAAGTTGGCAAGGTGAGTGTTCGGGATAAAGGATTGGTCTATATTTCTGTTTGTGTAGGTGTTAGAGTTATTTAGCCAATCCTGTATTATTCTTAGGTTTCCTGCTTGGCTATACTGTTTTAGACTGGGGAAGTTGATACCGCCTCGTTCTGACCTTTGCTGTAATTTAAATAGGCTGATCCTGGGGGGCTTACGTTTCCAAATAAACCTGCGAAATGCGGAATTTAAAAGTTTTCCATCTTTTTCTTTTAGTGCTATTGGGAGGACCTGGAGGGGGTATAGGAGTCTAGGGAAACTTACCATTTTGATAAGGGCTATCCTACCTAAGTATGATATGGGTAGCCCTTCCCAACCCTGCAGTTCCAACAACACTTTGGTTATCAGAGGTCTCATATTAAGGGAGTACAAGTTATTAAGGTTCTTGGGGATTTGTACACCCAAGTATTTTAATGCTGTATTTGCCCATCGTAGTTGATAATTAGAGCCCCAAGGGGGACGGGAGTGTGTATTCAGGAGTAATGCAATTGAATTGTCTTGGTTGATAGAGAACCCAGAAACACGGCCGAATTGGTGGATTATGTCAAATATTATTGGCAAGGAAGTCTGTGGATTGGCTACATATAATAGCAGGTCGTCCGCAAAGGCGGTTATCTTGGTCTTATGTGTCCCGGTTTTTATGCCCTGAAGCTCTTTGTTGTCCTGGAGAATCCTCAATAGTGGATCCAGCGCCAAATTAAAGAATAGTGGGAAGAGAGGGCATCCCTGCCTCGTCCCCCGGGTCATTTGGATTGGAGAGCTAAGTTCTCCATTGATGGCCAGTCTGGTTTCAGGTGTGTGGTAGAGAAATTGCACAAATTGCGAGAAGGCATTTCCAAAGGCGTGTGCCTCAAATATTCTATAAAGGTGGATCCATGCCACCTTGTCAAATGCCTTCTCGGCATCCAGACTGAGTAGGAGTTCAGCCGTAGTTTTGGATTTCCAATTGTATGCTGCTAGTGCAGCCGCTATGGCTGTTCTAATGCCTTTAATTGAGTGCCTACCATGTGTAAATCCCATTTGGTGTTCCGTGAGTAAGGATGGTAGTAATACCTGCAATCTAGTGGCCACCAACTTTGCTAATATTTTGTAGTCCTGATTGAGCAATGTGATTGGTCTGTATGAAGTGACATTTTTTGGGTCTTTATCCTGCTTCGGCAGTAATATTGTGTGAGCTTCGTTGAATCTCGGAAATTGTGTGGTGCCCTGGTGTATTGTTTGAAAAAGGGTTGTCAGGAAGGGGGAGATATTAGGTGATAAGATTTTATAGAATTCCGCCGTAAGGCCATCTGTTATTATTTAGTGAGGTGATAGTGTTTTTAATCTCCCTTTCTGAAATTGGTGCATTCAGGAACTCTTGCTGGGCCGGGGAAAGCTTTGGAAGCTTAGCCCTGTCTAGTATCTTATAATGCAGGTTCCTATTGTCTGGTATGGCGGTATACATAGTCGTGTAATAAGCCTGGAATTCACGCATAATATCCTCTGTTTTGGTGACTGGTGCTGGGGGAAGTGGACCATGGAGGGCTAGGATATGATTTCTGTGGCGAGGTGGTTTTGTTAAATTAGATAGCAATTTCCCTGCCTTATTTCCCCATCTGTAGAACTTGTTTTTATTGTAGTCTAATTTAGTCTGTGCTTGATCCCTGAGAAAACTTTCCAAAGCTTGTTTGCAATTCGTGTAGTTGACTAGGGCTGTCTCTGAAGGGTTTTGTAAGTGGGCCTTTAGTGCCTCCTGCATTAATTTTAGTAAAGTGTCATATTTTTTCCCTATGTTTTTTTTTTTTTTGTGGCTTAAATAGGACATGATCTGACCTCTGAGGACTGCCTTGGCCGTATTCCAAAATAGGGTCGGGTTATCCCAGTGTTCCATATTATCATCAGTGAACTCCATCCACTTTGCCACTAGGAATTCTCTGAATTCTTCTGACTGATATAGGTATGAGGGGAAACGCCAGGGTATGTATGACGGTTTGGGTGTCGTGATTTGTATAGACAGCGTTATAGGGGCGTGGTCCGAAATCAATATATCCTTAATGTGTGTCTCTTTTACCCTAGTGAGTAGGTAAGTGTGAACCAGAAGTTGATCTATTCTGGAGAAACTACCGTGAGCTCTGGAGTGATGAGTGTAGGTGCGTTCTGTTGGGTTGTATATTCTCCATGGGTCTACTAAGGAGTGCTGCGTGAAGAATCTATTGAGTGTGCGTTCCTCTTCC
>WWET01003458.1:39915-53133 GCA_011038615.1 Limnodynastes dumerilii | reverse complement strand
TCTTCCGATGGGATAGTGGTACTACATTTAGAACGATCTAATTCTGGGAAGGGAACAGTATTCAGATCTCCCCCCAGAATTAGGTTTGGAGTTTCTCTCTGTAATAAACAAGTGGAGAGGGTTTTAAAGAACAGAGCATTCGGTGAGTTCGGAGCGTATACGTTCACCAGGGTGAACTCTTCTTTGCCTAATGCAAGAGTCAGTATTATATATCTCCCTCCCGGGTCTAGTGTTCTATCTATTATTGAGTATTGCAAATTTTTGCTAAACAGAATTGCCACTCCTCTTTTGTTGGATGCGAAAGGAGCCGAGATACATTCCGCTATCCAGGGGCTTTTAAGGGTGTTTTGGTCCCCTATTCCCCAGTGTGTTTCCTGTAATAGGACAATATCTGGGCATAAGGCCTTTAAGTGAGTGACAACCCGTTTTCGCTTAATCGGTGAATTTAGTCCACACACATTCCATGTTATAATTTTAAGGTTGCTGATTTCTTTTGTTGCAGGTCCCTGTCTATTAGCCATTATTATCCTAGAGTTTGGGGTGTGTTAGGATGTGTTCCACCGATCTGATAACCTCTGCATAGATTAGACTCATTTCAGTAACCCATTGTGACTCGTTTTGTGTCTTAGTTGTCAAATACTCAATCATGCATATATTCTGTGTTGCAATATGTCGTCTCCAATTTAATCTCTTTTTCAGTTTTTCCTCCTGACTATTAACCTTTCCTTCCCCTCTAACAGTGGGAAGGATCTTAAACAATTTTATGAACCTTTGAACAGTGTCATTCAAATAAACAAACAGAAACTTAACATAACAATGTGGCCTAGGGCCCTTATTGCCTCTGTGCGAGTGCCCAATCATGGGTTGTGTGGGTGTTGGGGTGACCTATAATGTGGGTCGTCTGGTAATGTCATATGTTGGATGAACTCTCTAGCGGCTCTGGCATCTTCAAAGACATAGGTCTGACTTTCATGGGTAAGGCGCAATTTGGCTGGGAAGAGAAGGGCAAACCTGACATGGTTCTCAAACAGATATTTGCACAGAGGTGCAAATTCTTTTCTTTTTTGGAATACCAGTGTTGAGAAATCTTGGAATATCAATAGTTTAAAGGAGCGTAAAGTTAAATTATTACATTTACGATAGGCCTGCAAAACGTGTTCTTTATCTTTGTAGTTGAGAAATTTGGCAATAACTGCCCTGGGTCTGTCTTTTCCCATGTTACGTTCTGGGCCCAGCCTATGTGCTCGTTCTATTACAATTTTTCCTAAGTCACTCTGGATCTGGAGGGTGGTGGGGAGTTCTGATTGCAAGAGATCCATAAGATCTTGACCCTTGATGGTTTCCGGGATGCCTACAAACCTTAGATTGTTCCGTCTATGACGGTTTTCCAGGTCGTCTACCTTGGCTTCTAGGGCTTCTATTGTTGCTTTTTGGGATAAAAGTACGTTTTGCGTAGAAGTTGAGTCGTCTTCTACGTCACTAACCCTTTGTTCCAGGCTTATGATCCTTTTCTCACTGGTTTCGATGCGCGACACCAAGGAGGAAAGGTTGGTCTGGAACGCATCCAGCCGTTGGTCGATAAGCGGCATTATGATTAGTGACATCTCTTTGGCAGCCGCGCTAGCGGACGTTGCCTCTATGGGGGTGCTCGTTGGCTGTGGGGAGCTAGTAACCGTTGGCTGTGATAGTGAGGGGGATGGGGGTGAAGGTGGATTGGACTTTTGTGACCTGGTGGGCTGTGCCGTTGGCCTATTTTTACCCATTTTTTCTGGTACTCCTCTCTCCAAATACCTTTTCATACCAGACTATTAGACAAGTATCAATAATGGAAGTAGGTCACCCTATCACTAAGGAATTATTTACATTAGAAGGTGACTAAATCTGTTGCAGGTAAGTGTTATTACCTTATAGATCGTTAACAAGCGAGATTACAATTGAATCTATCAGTGAGCTCTTGTGCAGACACTATATTATATTGAACTGTAATGTTAACAGGTATTAGAGTTCTAAACTTACTACGTGCTCATAAAGATACATCACCAGACCCATAAATCACATCAATTGTCACCAGTCCTCTAAGGTATGGCAGATCCAGTTAGTGAGAGTCCTGCTTGGGCCCGTTGAAGTGCTCACCCTCCTTCAGGGCTAATTCTTCTGGATCCCTCCTGGGCTTAAAAGATTCTGGTGGGACAGTCCTCTGGCGACCTCTTGTGGGGAAATCCGGGATTGCATGCCTCTTCTTCCTCCAGTGGGCTAACTTGCTGTTATGCTGGTCTGATCTGGATCCCGTGCACGGTGGGAGACTTATGCAGGAAGCAGGTAAGCAGCCAGATCTTCGCCTTCACAGGTCTTGGATGACTTTTTGGCGATAAATGCCAAGAGGGGAAGCAGGACCTCCAGGTGACAGCTGCGGTTGGTGGTGTGGTGTGGGCTCCGGCAGTCCTTGGTGGCTGGGACTGTTGTGCGCGCTGAGCTGGAGTCGCTGGTCTCCAAGGGTTATAAGGAGATAGTGGGAGGTAATTTATAGCGGTGGTCGTCTGCAGGCTCTTTTAAGATGGCACCACTAATTTCGCACCTTCTGCTTGGCGCCTCCGCGATCCAGCCGACCGGAGGGGTGGAAGGAGCTTCGTGGGTCTGATGTTCAAACGATCAGAGGGGGTAAGCTGTTTAGAGCACCGCGGCCGCGCCACGACCTTTGCAGGGGCGCCCAAAGGGTTCTCAGGGCGCTTCAGGTGAGCAGTGTTGCTTGGAGTCCCGGGTCCCGATGCTGCACTTAAGAACTTGCCGACAGGCGCGGGGGTTTAAGCTGGTGCTCCTCCTGTACTTGTCACTTTCTCGGGCCCACTCTGCCGGATTTTTAAGATGGCCGCCGTACCTCCCCCCGCGTGGCTCGATAAGCCTGACTTCGGTGCCTCGGTTTCTCCAGGGAGCCGGCTGGCTTTAGCGCTTGCCTGGATCTATCCCCAATCTTAGGAGGGGGAGTAGCGCCTTTTGTGGTCCAAAAAGGTCCCAAATAAGCAGGGTTCACAGCGCTGCCACGGGAGCTCAGCTAAAACGCGTCCTGCTTCCTAGGTACGTGCACCGGAAGTCAACTTTTATTATTTTAAACAACACCCACTGCATCCATACATCCATGACCACCGGAGGTAAGTGCACACATTAGGGAACATTGTTAGTTAGGGAATATTTATTTTTTTACATGCCTGCTTAGTGTAATGTGTTAATGTATGTTTGTTGCTGACTGTATTTTTTTTTTTTACACACACTACACGCAGCGCCGCATGGTTAGAAGTGTTACCATGCTGACACTGATATTACTACAAGGCTAAGCAATGCTTAGCCTTGTAGTTCTATCAGCACAGCATGGCTAATGCTTTCAGCCATGCAGCAGTTTTATTTTTAATCTCACGCGAGTTGCTGCGATTTTTTAAAAAGGCTAATCGCGGTGGTTTTCTATTGAAAATCACCGCGATTTAGCCCTTTAAAAATTGCAGCAACTCGTGTGATTTGATTTAAATCGCGGCCAAATCGGTTCTTTCTGAATCCCGTGATTTAAGCCAAAATCACTGCGAGATACAACGATTTTAAATCACAGCCACAAATCGTTTTTTGTAAATGAGGCCCTAAGTCTGCTCTTCTGTGCTGGATCTCCTCCCCACAGCCTAACCCTAAGACTCCCCTACTACACTGCATTCCCTCCCGTAGCCTAGTCCACTAACCTGTCCAGTCGGGTCTCGCGTTTGGTATCTTCGGGTGCTGTGGCGAATCTTGCGCATCGGAAAACTAATGAATGGGTAAGTTTCAAAAATAAAATAGATTCGACATTCTTAACCATTCATTATAAAAACTTTCTAATTAGTCACATTTTTTAAATAGAGACAGCCAACAATTAGCTGTTAGCTGTCTGTATGCCTCAAATGTAACTTTCATAGCAGTGAATGGAACCCATTGGAAGGATAGGGACATAGTGGGGGTAAGGGTGCTTAAAAAATCACCCATGGGGCTTTTTTATCTCTGCAAAATTATTTTTTTTCTTTGCAGCAGATTTGTTTGATGAAAAGATTATAGTGTGATACCTCTAAAAAGAAAAAGGTAACAGTCTAAATAACATGCTAATACAGTTTCAAGTATCCTTTGTAATTGTCTGGAACATGATAAACTAGGGAGTTCCGGTTTATTTGTTGGCTATATATTTTTTTTTCCTTCTAAACACAAGGTTATTTAATTGATCTCCGAATGTGTTTTATTTTGTAACACTTGTGTTACACTTGGATGTTGTTGGTATGGTAATGTGTTCATTTAAGGTTAAATGTATTATGAAGCAGGACCCTCCACAAGTTAGTTTCCCAGGGACCACAAACCTTGATCTGGCCCTATATCCATCTTACAGCAATCCCTCCGCTGTCTCTCCACTTGTTTGTGCTATTTGTGTTGTTGGATAAAGGCAAAGAGCAGCAAAGAATGTATAAAGATAGAAGAGCAGGAGTAATGTATAAAAGGCTATGAAAAACAGGAGGTGGAGGAAAGCATGTTCAAGAAGGTAAGAACATGAGGGTTATGCTGAAGCAGCCAGGCAGTTAGGTAGTAGCATTGTCCCTCTGCCCTGACTGACAGTGCACTCGAGCTGAGGGTTAGGTATACTAGTTTGTGTACATATCATGTTTTAACAGACATGCATTTTAACATGTATGCCTTAGTCTTAGTACAAAGGAAATACAATGAATTATTATTAAGCATAAATGCAGTAAATCTTAAACATGATCTTTCAAAAACAGAGCTAATAATATTTCCACCTGCCAATAAGAGTCCCCCACTCGGTCTCTTCATCTCTGTTGACAACAATTATATAATCCCTACTTTATAGAGCTTAGTGCTTAGGTGTCACCTTTGACTCTAAACTGTCCTTTGTTCTCCATATACAAACAGTTTCTAAATCCTGTTACATACATCTAAAAAACATTTATAGAATATGCAAATATCTCACACAAGACACTGCTAAAACTCTCATTCATGCACTAAACATCTCTCGCATTGATTATTGCAATGCTCTCTTTATTGGACTGCCACATTATAAAACTACCCCTCTATAATCCATATAGCATGCAGCAGCTAGACTGATTTTTCTAGAGCTGCTCCACTCTGTCAATCTCTACATTGCTTGCCGATATACTACAGAATCAAATACAAAATATTTTTGCTAACCTACAAATTCATCAATAACACTGCACCCACATACATATTCTCACTCATCTCAAGATATATCCCAGCTAACTCTCTTACATCTTCACAGGACCAACTCCTCTCCGCTACACTAAACAAATGCTCTGATTCCTGGTTATAAGACCTCTCCCATGCTGCACCCACTCTTTGGAATAAACTTCCTTGCCAAATAAGACTATCCTCTACTCTCAAACTTTCAAGCACTCCCTTAAAACTCATCTCTTCAGACAGCTCAGATCAACTTGCACAACCTACTGCTTAATAGTTGTCAACCCTATTTACAACCACTTTGCTATCCAGTTTACCTTTCTGTTAAATGATTCACACAACTTGAAAACTGTACTTTCCATACTAAAATCACCCTCAGTCCTTCTACTAACAATTCTGTGTGACTGAATCATACTGAGCACTTTTACCTTACACGCTGGTTGGTCCATGTTATATATAGCACTTGCCCTTATGTATCAATCCTTAATGTTTTATGGAGTGTTAGCTTGTGGGCAGGGCCCTGTTCCCTACCCAGTCAGTCTGTTATAATAAATGTTAATATTCTAAAGCGCTACGTTATTTGCTGGTGCTATATAAAAAACTGTTAATAAAAAACTATTGAATAAATAATAAATGCTTGTTTCAGTAAAACTTTACCTATTTCAGGGTTGCCTACTTTTTATTTCTTCCCTCCAGGAGATCTCGGAGGGAAGAAATAGATTCCAATACTGGGCGAGCTTATTGACCTGATTTATGCAATCACTACTATAATCACTAGTGTTCCAGGGAGTGGGCAGGGCTTGATGATGTCATCAAGTCAAAGCCCATCCCTAGTAACTCTAGGGATTACCGTAGTGCTTAACAGGGGTCGGGACTTGTGAGAGATATGCCAGCTCTCCTGGAAAATTTTTGGAGTCTCCTGGATATTCCGGGAGAGTCAGCAAGCCTGACCTCTTTGAAGATGTATTGTTTATATTTACTATAGGGCCGGTGCATAAACTTTCTGCTGATAATGTATTGGCACATATAGCAGTCGTAGACATGACTACTATGATATGACTAGAATTGGTAGAAATACTCTAGTTTAGCAGGTAAACTGTTGTGAAGGGGAGAATCAGGAAGTCTAGATGTGTGTGTGTGTGTGTGTTTCTTTTTACCTTGGTGCCTAAGTTTTTGGGTGTGGTGCCTAACTTTACAAAGAATTTGTTGAGCATTACACTAAGGAATTGTGAAAACTTTATAGATGGGACATTCTGAACCTCAGTGTCATGTGGTTTATTTTTGGGGGGATTTATTTTTATGGTTTTAAACTGTTCGAAATATAGAAATGTTCTATTTTCTGGCAGTAGGGGAGATGTAAATTCTGTAGCTCTGCACATACAGGTGAAACTCGCAAAATTAGAATATCGTTCAAAAGTTCATTTAATTCAGTAATTCAACTTAAAAGGTATTACTAATATATTATATAGACTCATTACATGCAAAGTGAGATATTTCAAGTCTTTATTTGTATTAATTTTTATGATTATGGCTTCGAGCTTATGAAAACCCCAAAGTCAAAATCTCACAAAATTAGAATAATGTTACAAGGTTCAATAATGTAGGCTCAAATTGTCACACTCTAATTAGCAAATTATTCCAAAACACCTGCAAAGGGTTCCTGAGCCTTTAAATTGTCTCTCAGTCTGGATCCGTAGAATTCACAATCATGAGGAAGACTGCTGACCTGACAGTTGTGCAGAAAACCATCATTGACACCCTCCACAAGGAAGGAAAGCCTCAAAGGAAATTGCAAAAGAAGTTGGATGTTCTCAAAGTGCTGTATCAAAGCACATAAATAGAAAGTTAAGTGGAAGAGCAAAGTGTGGAAGAAAAAGGTGCACAAGCAGCAGGGATGACCACAGCCTGGAGAGGATTGTCAGGAAAAGGCCACTCAAAAGTGTGGGGGAGCTGCACAAGGAGTGGACTGAAGCTGGAGTTAGTGCATCAAGAGCCACCACACACAAATGGATCCTGGACACGGGCTTCAAATGTCGTATTCCTCTTGTCAAGCCGCTCCTGAATAACAAACAACTTCAGAAGCATCTTACCTGGGCTAAAGAAAGAAAGAACTGGTCTGTTGCTCAGTGGTCCAAAGTCCTCTTTTCTGATGAGAGCAAATTTTGCATCTCATTTGGAAACCAAGGTCCCAGAGTCTGGTGGAAGAATGCTGATAGCATCCATGCCACTCCACATTGAGGCAGTAATTCGTGCAAAAGGGGCCCAAATCAAGTACTTAGTACATATGCATGATTATACTTTTCAGAGGGCTGACATTTCTGTATTTAAAAACCTTTTTTTTTATTTCATGTAATATTCAAATTTTGTAAAATTTTGCTTTTGGGGTTCTCATAAGCTGTAAACCTTAATCATCAAAATTAATACAAATAAATGCTTGAAATATCTCACTTTGCATGTAATGAGTCTATATAATATATTACTTTCACCTTTTAAGTTGAATTACTGAAATAAATGAACTTTTGAATGATATTCTAATTTTTCGAGTTTTACCTGTATTAATAATTAAGGAATCACTTTTCCTTTCATTAAAAGTTCTACCTTATCTACTTTTAAAGCATTTTTTGTTATTCCTTTCTATTTATTCCTTTTTATTTATTTATTATGTTGATTTTATTGCTTTTGTTTCCTAGGGCAGAATAGACTTCAGCAGGGTAGCTATCATGGGTCATTCATTTGGAGGAGCTACTGCTTTGCTTAGTCTGGTTAAAGAAGATATTTTCAAGTAAGGGTTCACAATACTTTATAACTTTTTTCTATTGTCTCATCTTGCAGTCCTTGTATATATTGTTACCAGTTATGGATTCTTACCTGTAACACTTGAACTTACCCCCTCCAGGTGTGCAGTTGTTTTGGATGCATGGATGTTTCCCCTGGAAAACAATTCTTATCTAAATATACAGAAACCAATATTATCTATTAACACAGAAAACTTCCAGACAAGGGAGAGTATTCAGCAATTGAAGAGACTTAATTTACTGGGTGCAGAGTTGAAATATCTAACTGTTCTGTAAGTAAAATTATTATTACTATTAAATATATTTCCTTTTTATCCCCATGAATGGGTTTTCTATTTTCCCCTATTGGAGTTGAACAGGAAATTTATTAGCTTGACATCCTCTGTCTTTTTTCTCCTACAGAGATCGGAGCAGGTATACTAGTTAGGTAGGAGAAAGGGCCTTTACCTTGGCTTGCCGCATAGTTCTGGGACAGGAGCCCTGTAGCTTCTCCTGCCAATCCTTTAAGTAAACAGGCAGAGAATGGGGGGGGGTGGGGGGTGGGTCCAACCTCTACAGTATTCTGCTCATCTCCAGGAAATGCAGCAGTTTATATGTTCGCCCCTGCATGTGAGAGGGTGGGCGGAATTGACAACAGGAGTGGGACAGGTGGCACCAGAGGGCATAATGCGCCACCATTTTCTTATAGATTATTTTAATCCAGAAGGAAGTTTATCTTGGAGGCTGTCTTTCTGCCTGTGAACACAGGCAGAAAGACAGATCCAGGCATTGAGGAAAAGTGGTCACAGCCCAGGACATCAGAGTAAGCCCAAGGTTCCTGCACACATTAAATTTGTTGAATCAGAAGTGCAGCCATTTTTCTTACTACTGTTCAGTTTCATTTGGGAGAATGACCCCCCCCCCCAAACATGGCCGCTGCATACTGTTCAAATGCAGGTAGTGTCTTAACAGAGACCTCCTGTGTACACATATAGCAAATGGATAGGGACCCACCTACAGGAGGTGCCTTGACTGTGGGCAGGTGAGCTTAACCCAATATAGCTATATTGTGAACTAAACCTCCTTTTTATTTATGTGCTGACACATAGTGCTATATAATGCGTAGCGGGAATGCACAGCTGATTTGCGCATGTGGAATGTGTAAGTCAGCTGACATTTCTATGTGTGGATCCATTTCTGTATTTGTATGAACGAGCCCTAAGGCCACAGAAAGGCTTTATTCTCTCTGGAAATTGATTGCGCACATTCATTTAATGTCAAACAAACTGGGAATGGTAAATAAAAATCCTCCGATATAATTACTGCTGTTCATAGAGTTTCTGCAATATAAATAGTTCTATACATTTTGTATAAAATATTTGCATATTTTAGTATATTTTCATGTAGAGTTTCTAAAATCGTTTATAAAAATAACATTCAGATGCACTCAATGATATAGATATTAATTATTAAACTTCACATTTCTATTCAGTATTCTGCGATTACAAGGTCCATAATTCCAACTTCAGGATGTGAATCCTTTCTTTTTAGCACCAGGTTTCAATTTAAACTGTGGCTTCCTTTTTTTCAAACCAATCTTTTCTCCGTCCAAACAAATCTAATACATGAAGGGAGCAGCAAAATAATTATTATTTTAATCGTTATAATAATTTTATAATTATAATTTATTAAATTAATTTCTCAAAATAATACATTGAGCATACCAGAGAAAACTCACATGCCCAAAAGTATCCTGGAGTCCTGGAAGTGTGTAGATCTGGAAAAGCTTCCTTGCTTGCTGCACTCCTTAGTGAGTGAATAGGATTACAAACCTTCACCAGCAAATCTATGTGTTTCAAATCCCCCACATGGGGCCTACAAAAAGTAATTGGAACAATAAATATCTTTAACACTTTAGAATAAGCAACAACATATATGAATAATCAAGCCAGACCTACGATGTAGCGCTGAGCGCAACATCGTGGGACTCCTCCTGACACTCCACCTGCCCCATTGTATTTACCCTCGCTTACGCCGGCTGAAGTCTACCCTAACTTCAGCCGGCGTAAGTGAGGGTAAATACGCTGGGACGGCAGCGTAGTTAAGCAAATGCCGCCCTCCCAGCCTCATTACCCTGCCTCCCTACAGTAAACTGTGCGTAGTAACGGCGAGGGACAGCCCCTCCGCCGTTACTACGCTGTAACTACGGACGCCTAATCCACGATCGGGCGTTTCCATAGTTACGCTGGGCAACATCTGCCTGGCGCATGCGAAGATAGGCTTTTCAGTACCTATGTAGTAAAGAAAAAATTCATAAAATGACTACACAAAGGATGTGAGATAAAAAAAAAGCAAAACCTTCATTTACCCCTCCTGGGATCAATGGGCCGTATTTACACTTAAAAAGCTTCCGTTTCTTAGGTGCGTAGATTTCTGAAATTACCTGCTACGCATGTATAGTAGGTCATTTACGTAATCAACGTACCAGTTAGTCTAAAGACTTCACGGAGTAGCTTAGTTAGAAAAAGACGGCCTAATGCCGCCTTATGGAGTGTTTAGTTAGAAGTAGGAGGGGCGAGGGATTTAGATTAGCCGGAAACTAGCCATGCATAGTTTTCTTCTTCATAAGCAAACTACGCTCGGTTAGTTAAGGTAGCCCTATGGCACTCATAAGTGCCATAAGGTACCTAAAAATGGGGGGGGGGCTTAAAGGCTGCACCAGTGAGCTAGGTGCGATTCTGACCGCACCTATCTCACCCTTAGGTGTGAATATGGCCCAATGTGTTCATCCAAAATCCATTGTGTTATAAACATTTTTTTCAGTTTGTCTCTGTATGTATTCTGTGGCTTTTATTTTTGTAATAATTTGTAATGTTTTAAGGCACATATTTTCCAGTCTTGCCTCTTTAAGTATCAACTGACTGTGGTTTCCATACAGTGTCATTGTGCTAAATGAAAGAATATTTAGTGTCTTAATTCAACACACTTACAAAGACCTTATGTTTTATTTTATTTTTCTTTTATTAGGGGCTGTGTCCATCAGAGTCAAACAGATTTTGCCTTCCTGACTGGGTACCTGGCCAATAAAATTGCAGGCCCACAAGGCACAATGGATCCTCAGGACTGTCTGGCGATCACAGTGACTTCATCCTTGGCGTTTCTTCATAAACATTTGGGTAAGATTCTTATTGGTCTTATTATGGAGGCAAGAGGTGCAAAATTATTATAGCCTCATAATGGTTTTTTGATCTTTATTTTGATTTTCCTTATATAGTGTATGATCAATAAATATAATGAAAAATGTCCTTATGGTAATATCTACTAGTATGTGATAACAATTTTACTAAGTATTGGAGTATCTTTTTTCTCCTATGGTATTATTTTGGGGGGGATTTTCTGTCTTGGGCGCTCATATTATGAATTCTGTTAAAGTTGTTGTTTCTTTCTTGTTAGATCTGGCTGGCGATTTCCCTAAATTGGAAAATCTGAATGAAAACATTCAAGCACAAGTTATCCCAGAATTTCCATTAATAAACAACAGCAAACTTTAAAAATGTCAGAAGACCTAGTCCTTCCTAATTCACCACTGTAGTCACTTCAAAAAGAAGGCAATGACAGATAGGCATATACAGAATAATGCAGAAATACATCGATGTCTAAGGATAGTCTGTGTTTTAAATGTTTCCTTTACTGAAATATTCACCTCTGTCTTTATGGAATTAGAACACCATTCAATCTTATGCAGATTACTTAATCCATCAATTTAAAGATTTAAAATGACACTTCTCAATAAAACAACATCTATAATCCGAATATTCATAAACAAAATCAGAATTTTCAGTGTGTGAAATAGTTATTTGTACAAGTTTCACAGGTTATTTCATTATTAGGACTATTTATGCATTTTATGTACTATGTTCATTTGAAAAGAAGAGATTGCAAGAGCTTTATAGATATATCAATTTGCACTTAAATGATGTTGGTGCAAGTATGTCTGGGTCATGCACCAGATTCAATGCCCATCCGTAAACGGACCTTGCCGGACCAGAGGCACAGAGTCTAACAGCAAGCCTGGGGTTGACCAGAGACCCTGATGGTGAGGATGGTCTTGGCTGCAGGAAAGCACAGTTGGTGAATGGGATCCGAGAATGCAAGAGTAGTGCAGATAGGTAATGCAGGAGTGGCTACAGAGACTGGATACTGCAGTGAACAGTAAAACCTAACAGTTTGCACGCTAAGAACATAGATAAGAACATTCAAATTGTGAATCCATTTGCTTTTAACTGCAAACTTTACTTATCCCACTGATGTGTAATACACACAAGAAATGTAATATTAAACTTAGTTTATACTTTTTATTATTTGTTGCTGTATTAATGATTAGTAATTAACTAATAGATCAGTACTGGAAGATTCCTTTAAGATAATTTAGATGAAGGCCTGTGTTCTGAAAAAAATCAATAACAGAATGACATTTTGCCGTTATAATAACAATCCCTTGTGTTAGAATAAAGGCGCCACTGTTTGTGAAAAAAAAAAAAGCATTGTTGTGTGACTACACTGTCCCCTGGGCCTTGCCTCAGTAGAGGCTGCTGGGTGCACTCTTGCTGCATTTGCTGCTGTGGCAGTAACACGTACTGCCTGTGATGTTTTGGTGCCAAACATAGAACATCATCAATTGTGCAAGAGTCTTATATAATAAATGGGAGGGAGTGAGCAGTTTATACTTCCAGAGAAACAGTGCTTGTGAATAAATTCAACTCAACCTTCTAAAACATATTTAAAAAGAATCCTTTGATACTACTATTTCAGCCAAACTGAAAATAGTGCCTTGACATAATTTATTCTGCATTGATCTAAGGAAACATGAGTTTTTATTATTATAATTCCATCCTAAGAAAGTCTGATAAACTGTAGACACATAGGCAGGGCCACTATTGGGGGGGACTGCCAGGAGCCCAGTTTCAATACTCACCTCAGCTTTTTAGCAGCAGATATCATCAGTAGAAGACAGTTGAGTGACTGCCGCTGACACTTGTTTCCAGGGAGCTGTACCAGACAAGGTATTGCATTCTGAGAATGGAAAAAACGATAAAGCAGGTGCTTTGGATTAAACTAATAGCAACAATAATTAGACTAAATAAAATATTATCAAATAAATTTCTGTTACAGAGGAAATGGTGTGGGGATTATCGCAGCCAGGAAGGGGTTGTATAATTCCCTATATATATATATA
>WWET01003458.1:8873-30386 GCA_011038615.1 Limnodynastes dumerilii | reverse complement strand
TGCAATGCAACCCCTCCAATCCACTCCACTCCTGTTCCATCTCTCCAATTCTCCTGCACTCTGAGGAATGCTCGATCCATCTGTAACAAGCTCCCTGCCATCCATGACCTCTTCATTTCCAACTCCTGAAACCTTCATCACTGGAATTACCCTCTCCCACTCCCCCCTATGTTCCCCTTCCCTTCCTATACCCACCATTACCCCACATCCATGTCCCATCCCTTTCCCTCGTGCATTACCTCGCTCCTGCAACCCCTCCAATCCACATCACTCCTGTTCCATCTCTCCAATTCTCCTGCACTCTGAGGAATGCTCGATCCATCTGTAACAAGCTCCCTGCCATCCATGACCTCTTCATTTCCAACTCCTGAAACCTTCTCGCCATCACTGGAACCTGGATCACAACCTCTGATACTGCTTCCCCTGCTGCCCTCTGCTATGGCAGTCTCTCATTCTCCCACACCCCTAGGCCTGGCCAACACCCTGGCGGTGGTGTGGGCATCCTCCTCTCCCCTCCTGCACATTTAGAGTCATAGCCCCTGAGCCTTCTCTCACTTTCACCTCCTTTGAGGTTCACTGCATTTGCATATACCACCCCATCCATCTCCGCGTTGCTGTTGTCTACCACCCCCCTGGTCCCACTCCAAATTCATTGATAATTTTGGCTCCCCCACTTTTTGTCTTCTGACCTCCCCACCCTTATCCTAGGTGACTTCAACATCCCTGTTGACAACCCCTCAGACCCCAGCACCACAAAACTTCTTTCCCTCTTCTCCCTTGGCCTATCACAGAGGACTTCAGCACCCACCAACAACCTGGGCCACTCCCTTGACCTTGTTTTCTCACTCTCATGCTCCCTGTCTGACTTCTCCATCTCTCCCTTCCCCCTCTCTGATCATCATCTTATCTCCTTCTCCCTCTCTTCCTCAACCTCTCCTTCCTTCCCATTCACCCAAACGTATTCTTTACTGGAAGAGCCTCAATTCCCTTGATCCCTTCCTCGCACCCATTTACATCATGTCCTGCCCTAATCTAGCTACCTCTCTCTACAACAATGCCCTCTCCTCTGCCCTTGATGCCTGCCCTTCCTCCTCTGTCTCCCTTCGCTGCACCAACCCCCAACCCTGGCACTCCCCGCTTACTAGGTTACTAAACAAATGCTCCCACACTGCAGAGCACCTCTGGAGGAAGTCCCATTTTCTTGCAGACTTTTTCCACTTTAAGTTTATACTCTCCTCTTTTAGCTCTGCCCTCGCCCTTGGCAAGAAATCCTTTTTAAACTCCCTCGTCCTCTCCCAATCATCTAACCCCCGCCGCCTCTTTGCACCTTCAACTCTCTTCTCTCCTCCCCCCTACCTCTCTCCATTTCTGCCTCTGACTTTGCCACTTTCTTCACTTCCAAGATTGAATCCATCAGGAGCTCCAACTCCTCTACCATCACCTCTCCTCCATCTCAATTGCCACCCTCTCATCTCCTAGCCACCAGCCAATGCCTACCTTCATCCCTACCTCAGCTGGATAAATCCCCTCACTTCTTTTGTCACCCCTCCGTCAATGTGCCCACTTGATCCCATCCCTCTAATCTTCTCCAGGCTCTCCCTCTCTCCACCTGCTTTCATCTTGGCCAACTCTTTAACTTATCCCTCTCCTCTGGCTTCTTCCCCTCACCCTTTAAACACGCTGTTGTATCCCCCATCCTTAAAAAACCTAAACTTGACCCCACTTCACCCTTTAACTACCGACCCATCTCCCTTCTGTCCTTCACCTCCAAGTTGCTTGAATGGCTTGTTTACAAGCGTTTAATCGGCTACCTTGTATTGTGAAAAAAACTTTTTTATGTGTGTGCTGACACAGTGTTATATAACGTTTGTATGGAGCGCCGGACCTATCACTTTGTTCCTTTTACCTACTGACAAGTATTTCACATTCCAATAAAGAGATTTATAGTGACCTCTATGCAAAGCAGGTAATTACTGACACCCCAGTGACCACAACCCGAAACACACATCATCCTAGTGACCACCACCCAATGCATACAGAATCCTAGTGACCACCACTCAATATATTCAACATCCTAATGATCTCCATTCTATACAGACATAATTTTAGCAACCACCACCCATGACATTCAACATCCTAGGTTTCTCAAATAAAAAAGAGCTTGAGTGGCCTCCAGAGACCACCTGCATGAACTTCACAGCAGGTCGGCCTGTGTGCTTCAAGTGATTTTTAGCCCCAGTCAGGCCTGCATATTGAAGCAGCTATGATAATGTGCTTAGGAGGAGGATCTCAGTTACTCACATCCATCCTCACAGACAGAATTGTTGGAAGCTGTTATGATGCGCAGGCTGACTGGGAGATGAAGCACATGACATCTCCCAGCTCCCAGACTGCTTGCATGTCAGAAGGAGTGGGGTTAAGATTAAGAATAGCAAGAAAAGGAGAGTAAAAAAGCAGCAAACAAATGTGTGCACTGTTTGCAATTGTGCAACAGGGGCCCCCACAGTTGTGTTGCCCAGGGGTCCCCACAAACCTTAATCCGGGCCTGATCATGCCACTGCACTACCAAAAAAAAAAATGAACAATGGTAATGTGGTTGGGAGTAATTAAGAGATTTTAGATTTTCAGCTACACACATTTTTGCAAATTTCTGACATTTTTAATTTATACCAAGAAAAAAAAATATTGCAAAAATGTACACTGAATAATGACATACAGTTTGTATACTGAACTATTTTTGGTTTCAGCTATAAATATTAACATATAATTTATACAAAGCACAAATTAAGTGGAAAAGAAGAAAGTACCATGAATAGTGACATACTGGGCCTGATTTAAAGATCCGATATTAACGATAGTTCCGTGCGTATATTTAGGATCGGATCGATTTGGCATCAACTGCGCATGCGTAGTAATAGTGCAACGCCATGTACGTTGAAGTTAAGGTCGGAAATGCCTTAAGGTCGGACTTGTGAATCGGATGGGGAAGATTCCGACCCTAAGTGCGGCGGAAATATACGCAACTAAGGATTTGCATAGAAATGGGAGGGGGGAGGCATTGAGATGAGGGAAAGTGGGCGCGCTTACAGAGTTAGGGCCCTAAATATACGCAACTAATGCACATAAGGTCGGAAATGAGTGCGGCCAGATAGGGCAAGTCAATGCAGGTGTAAGTTTAGATCCGGCCGGGGTTTGCGAGGGGAGTGAATGTTTATTCTGGTGGGTGTCACCTGTTCTGACCTGCCACTTAGATGCGTATATTTGTGGCCCGATCGCCGACGGATCTCTGAATCAGGCCCACAGTTTGTATATAGAATTATTGGTGGTTTCTATAGATATTATTAATATTTATAGATGAAACCACCAATGTTTAAAAATGCAAACTGTATGTCATTATTAGCGTACTTTCCTTTTTTGAACTTAATTTTTTTTACTTGATATACATAAAAAATCTCATAAATTAGCAATAATATGTATAGTTGAATTCTAAAATCATGCAGCAACATACAATGAGGTAGTAAAGTGATTATTGCAATGGATTAATATCAGAAGATGAAACAGCCTATAATTCAATTGAAGTTTAAAAAGGAAAGTACATTAAATAAGCATATCCAAATTATTCATATATGATTATTCACTGTGCTTTACTGTTTTGCACTTTAGATCAGAGCTTGAAGTGAGGGGTTATTTATTTTATGAAGTCCTAATAAATAGAATATTACTTTTCTTTGTGGTCCCACCAAAAACAAACCTAGGATTTCCATTATTGCAGTACATGGAAAAAAGGAAACAATAAAAACCTATAATTAGTTAGAATTCCAAATATATAATATACAAAAAATGAAAAGGACAATTAAATAAATAAACATAAAAAACACATGAATGAATCATGTCTAATCAATCCCTATCTAACATAGTGTCATACCAAGAAAAGCAGTGTCATGGTCCCTGGAGGAAATATGAAGATCGGGTTAAGAGTTAAGAAATCCAGGAATAAATATAGTGACTGGCACTGAGCAAACAAGGTCATGGTTGGAATAAGGATATTGGATGTCCTGTGTTCAATGGTGCATAAACTGAACATACTCACAAAGAAAGGAGCCAAAGAAAGGTAATATTCCATTTATTAGGACTTTATACACAAGAAGTTTTTGCTGAGACTAGTTTATTTATCAATTGATTTAACATATGTTTAATATGTCCAAGTGCATTTATACTCATATTGGACCAGATCCAGAATTAATAACGACAGTTGATTTACACAGGCTGTGTGCATATGTTGGGCTTTGCGAGTGCACTGCACGTGTGTACACCAAATGTAGAAAAGAAAACAGTATCGGAAAACACTGAAACCCCAGCGCTCAGTTGATATAATGATCTTAGGAGAGCTGCAGTTTTCAAAGGTTTAAGATACAGCCCCCAGACAGTATATATAGTTAATACAATAGGTTCCATTTAGTAGTTTCCAACTGTTACTTTGCTGCGCTCATCATAGTAATCATTAGATATCATAAAGTCTGTAATTTTGTTGCAGTTCTATGGATGAACAGTCAGTAAATAGTTTGAGGTCCCGTTAGGACGTTGCAAGTAATAGTGGTGGTTTTTTGTGTATAAAGAATCGCAGTTTCACTCACCACTTTGATGTAACGTCTCTATTTACTTTTTCACAAGGTTGTTGTCATTATAACCTAAGGTGGGGAGATAAGAAAAAAGAGGCACCAAATCTGGTGCAGATTATCCTAGTACAATGCGGTGAATTCAAGCGGAGTAAATTTATCTACTCACATGAAGGAAAGACATTGTTTCAAATGTCAAATAGTGCTTTATTGTATAAAACAATTGTAAGATTTGTCATCAACGCGTTTCGTCTATAATTAGACTTCTTCAGGGTGTAATGGGGTAGGGTACAGGATGTTTATTTATAGAGAAAAGGGGAGGTGCTTAAAAGGATAAACGCTGTTGTTTACAAAGACAAAGTAAAGGGGTTTATATACAAAGTGTAGCAAACAAATACAAAATTCCATGCTTTTTTAAAAATAAATAATGGTATACAGTTTTGCTCAGAAGTCAATTTTACTATTTTAAAAATATTGCAATAAATAAGTTTGGAGGAAATGTGGAAAAGGATGAGGAAAAATAAAAGTTGCTCTTTTTATGGAAAAGTCAGATATCAATTATATATGTCCTTTAGATGGAAATTTGCCTGGAAAAAATGGTTGATAAATAAAAGTATTAAAATCATATTCCTGTGTGACTTTGTTTTTTTTTATTACACATAACTACTGAATAATCGCAATCTTTATCGATCTGATGTCTGACTTATTATATTGCTATAAGGATATTATCAATTAATTATTCGAGGAAAGCTGCCAATTCGAAATCTATATTGAGTTAGTTTGGGCTTAAAGTTTTGAGGTTATAGATCCACCTACTCTGCTTGATTTAGAATTTTGTCGATATCTCCTCCTCTCCAATTTTTATTTATTTTTCCAAACACATGAAAATTTTATTTTTCAGAGTTTTGGTTGTGTACTTTGGAGAGGCTATGTTTTTCTTCCTCCTTTAGGATGCGCCAAGTTTCGCAAACCTTTTCATGAGTGCCTGGGAGGAAGACTCTATATTCCCAGAGACTTTTTAGTCCTCTGGAAACAATACATTGATAACATCATTCTCATCTGGAGGGGGAGTATAGAATCTCTTGAAGAATTTCTAACACAATTTGTAACACAAATCAACAAAAATAATCTCAATCTTGAATTCACATCTACCGCCAGCACCAAACAAGTAACCTTCTTAGATCTGGAAGTGTTTATTGAAAATAAATAAATTCAAACAAAACACATTTCAAAGAAGTTAACTGAAATAACTATATCCTTGCCACAAGCAACCACAATCCAATGTGGTTAGATAACATCCCAAAGGGACAGTTCATTAGGTTGAAAAGAAATTGTACAAAAAAATTAAGACTTCTTGACACAAAGTCATAAACTAGAGAAAGCATTCAAGGAAAAAAAAATACAAACAAGAAATCATCAGTAAAGCATTAAATACAGTTAAATCAACGGACAGAAGGGAACTTATAAAATATAAAGAGAAAAAAAGACAGACTCACCAGTTAAATTACCATTTATTACTGAGTTTTCAAACTCAGCTAATCAAATTAAAGGGTGTATTGTATGCATATTTTCATTCCTGGGCCCCACAATTTTTGATGGTGGCCCTGTAATAGTTACTTATATTTGAGGCAACCAGGGGCTCTAGATAAGATGTAATAATTGTATAGGGCAGAATTGTTTTGTTTTATTTTTTTACCATATTGGATACTGACCCGCAAAACCTGCTCCCGTTGCCGTTCCAAAGCGCACCCCCGGCCGTCTCCATGTGGCAATGGCGGCCGCTGCTGCTCCCGCTACTAGACACTTCTCCTTGTGCCAGCGTGGTGTGATGTGCCGTGCTCCGCTCCCCGTAGACCCCTCACTGGTAAACCGGAGCGCTGTCTCCTTCCCGTCTCGCTGACTCCTCCGCGCACTGATCACCACCTCAGGTTGCACAATGATGACGTCTCTGAAGCCTAAGGTGCACCGCGGGAGAAGGCTTTGTGGAGAGAATGCCGCCGTCTCACCACTCAGGACACGCACCACTGAAAAATTACTGAAATATGCAAAAACGCATGAAATATGCAAAAACGCATTAAACATTGCGTTTTATGCATTTGCATATGCAAATATGCAAATGCATATAATCCTATGTCTACTTATTATATTGCTATAAGGATATTATCAATTAATTATTAGAGGAAAGCTGGCAATTCGAAATCTATATTGAGTCAATTTGGGCTTAAAGTTTTGAGGTTATAGATCCACCTACTTTCTGCTTGATTTAGAATTTTGTTGATATCTCCTCTCCAATTTTTATTTATTTTTTCAAACACATGAAAATTAAATTTTTCAGGGTTTTGGTTGTGTACTTTCTTATAGTGATTGGAGAGGCTATGTTTTTCTTCCCACTTTAGGATGTTTCTGATGTGTTCTTGTATTCTTGTTTTTATCTTTCTTGTGGTTATTCCCATGTATTTTAGACCACAAGGACAAGTGATGAGATACACCACATTTGTACTATTGCATGTGGATTTGCCTTTAATTTTGTGAGACATTTATTCCTTCAAATTTTGTTACTGGTATTGTACTGGTTTTACGTGTTGTTTTGCAGGCTTTGCAGTGACCACAGTGGTAGAAACCTTCTTAGTCACTGTTCAGTCAATTTTTAGATTTTTCTCCTTTTATTTTTAATTCACTTTGTACTAGTCTATTTTTTAGGGTAGGTGCTCTTCTAAAGATGACTTGTGGTTTTGTGGGCATTACATAGAAACATAGAAAGTGACGGCAGATAAGAGCCACATGGCCCATCCAGTCTGCCCATTTGTTTATTGAAAACTATACTGACCCTAGACCCTATTTACCTTCAATTTGGTTTACAATTTAGGATACCCTTATATTTATCCCAAGCATGTTTAAATTGTTCTACTGTATTGGCCTCAACCACCACATTAAGTCCTTAATGTCTTCATCTTTCATCAGTATATGCCAATGTTTCCTAAGTATCCCTTTAATTTGATTAGCTGAGTTTGAAAACTCAGTAATAAATGGTAATTTAACTGGTGAGTCTGTCTTTTTTTCTCTTTATATTTTATAAGTTCCCTTCTGTCCGTTGATTTAACTGTATTTAATGCTTTACTGATGATTTCTTGTTTGTATTTTTTTTTCCTTGAATGCTTTCTCTAGTTTATGACTTTGTGTCAAGAAGTCTTAATTTTTTTGTACAATTTCTTTTCAACCTAATGAACTGTCCCTTTGGGATGTTATCTAACCACATTGGATTGTGGTTGCTTGTGGCAAGGATATAGTTATTTCAGTTAACTTCTTTGAAATGTGTTTTGTTTGAATTTATTTATTTTCAATAAACACTTCCAGATCTAAGAAGGTTACTTGTTTGGTGCTGGCGGTAGATGTGAATTCAAGATTGAGATTATTTTTGTTGATTTGTGTTACAAATTGTGTTAGAAATTCTTCAAGAGATTCTATACTCCCCCTCCAGATGAGAATGATGTCATCAATGTATTGTTTCCAGAGGACTAAAAAGTCTCTGGGAATATAGAGTCTTCCTCCCAGGCACTCATGAAAAGGTTTGCGAAACTTGGCGCATCCTAAAGGAGGAAGAAAAACATAGCCTCTCCAAAGTACACAACCAAAACTCTGAAAAATAAAATTTTCATGTGTTTGGAAAAATAAATAAAAATTGGAGAGGAGGAGATATCGACAAAATTCTAAATCAAGCAGAGTAGGTGGATCTATAACCTCAAAACTTTAAGCCCAAACTAACTCAATATAGATTTCGAATTGGCAGCTTTCCTCGAATAATTAATTGATAATATCCTTATAGCAATATAATAAGTCAGACATCAGATCGATAAAGATTGCGATTATTCAGTAGTTATGTGTAATAAAAAAAAACAAAGTCACACAGGAATATGATTTTAATACTTTTATTTATCAACCATTTTTTCCAGGCAAATTTCCATCTAAAGGACATATATAATTGATATCTGACTTTTCCATAAAAAGAGCAACTTTTATTTTTCCCATCCTTTTCCACATTTCCCTCCAAACTTATTTATTGCAATATTTTTAAAATAGTAAAACTGGCATCTGAGCAAAACTGTATACCATTATTTGCTAAAAAAAAAGCATGGAATTTTGTATTTGTTTGCCACACTTTGTATTTAAACCCTTTTTACTTTGTCTTTGTAAACAACAGCGTTTATCCAATTAAGCACCTCCCCTTTTCCCTAAAAATAAACATCCTGTACCCTACCTCATTACACCCTGAAGAAGTCTATTTATAGACGAAACGCGTTGATGACGATCTTACAATTGTTTTATACAATAAAGCGCTATTTGACATTTGAAACAATGTCTTTCCTTCATGTGAGTAGATAAATTTACTCCGCTTGAATTCAGCACATTTTACTAGGATAATCTGCACCAGATTTGGCGCCTCTTTTTTTTATCTCCCCGCACTTCACCACCGATGACAGCTGACACCCACTCCTTCTGACGGCCCGGACCTGAGGTGAAGGAGACCACCTGGAGAACGAGGGAAACATCCAGCATAGCATCTGTAACAGGATGCCGAAAGTAAGAGAAAGAGAACACAGCCTGAACAACCACCTTTGGTTATAACGGCAACAACCTTGCGAAAAAGTAAATAGAGACGTTACATGAAAGTGGTGAGTGAAACTGCGATTCTTTATACACAAAAAACCACCACTATTACTTGCAACGTCCTAACGGGACCTCAAACTATTTACTGACTGTTCATCCATAGAACTGCAACAAAATTACAGACTTTGTGATATCTAATGATTACTATGATGAGCGCAGCAAAGTAACAGTTAGAAACTACTAATTGGAACCTATTGTGTATACACCAAATGTTATGCTGTGAAACTCTGAACTGGTTTCTGTACATTTAGATTTCCGTAACTTTAGGCATGACAGCACCCTGTACATGAGATTAAATGGTGTGTGTGAGTGCGTGTGCGGGGGGCTAAGCAGTTAAATTGGACAGTATGAGCTGGGTTAGGCACTTCCGGATGTCAGAGCATTCAGACCACAGCGATGCGTGCAGAAAAGTTAAGATATGTGTATGGAAAAGAGGGGGGTGTCATGGGAGTGCACTAGCCTCTTGTGTGCAGACTTTAGGAATGATGGGCCGGATCCAGACCTACAGACGCCTTATGTGCACGCCCCGTGCACTCCCTGCTGTCGGTATTAAATCTGGACTCCAGATTCCTACCTTAACTCTTATGATCACGTATGTGGCCTTACGGCCGCATACTTGATCCTAACGGGGCTTCCCCCACCCCTATCCCTATTTTACATGGCTATCTCCACCTCTATGGTGGAGATACAACCATCATAAAATAGAGTTAACACCCCTTATCGTACCTACTGGTGTACGTAATTCCGTTACGTACGCCAGCCGGTACGATATCGTAAGTAGGTTGTGCACATGCGCACAACCTACAGGACAGGGGAATTACGATCTTCCCGATCGTAATTCCCCTGTTGTACTTAGTTTAGGATCTGCCACTTACATGCGTACAGAAATCACACTTGAATCTGCATCAGAGCCATTGTTTTTGTTTCTTTCTTGTCACTAAGCATTTTGGAACACATAGCAGTGTTTACTACTTACAATACATTTTTTTTATGATTTTCTGGTTTTAGCTGAAGGTATGTTGACACTCCTAATTGTGAGCGGTCAGCAGCAGCTGATGCATATGCTGTAACAAGTCTGCTTTTTTGTTTCTTAGGACCTGATTCAGAGATTGAAAATAAGAGAGGAAAGTTACTTCTGGGATAAACCGTATTGATTTCAGGGGAGTCAAGTTAATTGTATTCTTTGTATGCAGGGATATAGCCTTGCTTTTGCTTACTGCACACATATACTGACCAGTGTTACTATTACACTGTTATTTAGACTTGGGCTGGGAAATATCACCTCTCAACTCTAATACTGTTTGCAGTAGTTGAAATTTGACTCCCCTGAAATCAACATGGTTTTGCCCAGGAGTAACTTTCTTCTCTTATTTTCAGTCTCTGAATCAGGTCCTTAGTTATTAAATCTTCTTTCTCTGTCTGCTCCTCCATGCTAATGTGACTATAGATTATGTCAGTGTTGCACTAAAGTCACATCAACATAATTTAGAGAACCAGTATAGAAAAGATGAGCAAGACAACTAAGGCAAGTGATTTTAAAGGTAAGGTTTAACACTAGTTTAGATATGGTATATGAGTAGGGCTAATCCCAGGTCTGTTAGCACCCTGTGTAAGACATATTTATGGCCCCTACTATTCCATCCAAGTTAACTTATAATTTTATTAGCAGATTTTGGTTTTCATTAACTACAAAAAAGGCCTCAAGGGGGCTTGGCTTGACTCCGGGAGAGTGCAGATGTGTCTGCAAAGAGCTCCCTAACTGACACAAAACCCACTTTTAAGTGGATTGAGGATCCATTCCCCAGCCCAACCTGGTTCCTGGGCACTGGTTTCCCTCCCAGAGTGCGGTCTGTGGCAACCGCTCTCTCCATATAGGTGGCACTTTGGTGCTCCCCAGGGAGAACAGGTCTGACGCTCACCGGGTCCTGCCAGGCTGTCCAGTTCCTCACCTCTACTCCCCCAAATCGAGCTCCCAGGGTGAGGACTGCGGATTGCATTCTCCTTTAGCTGTGACACCAAGACTCCAGAGACTGTAGGCCCTGGTCCAGGAGCCTGGACGCGGAATACCATTTTCCCTGCCTCGTGGTCAGAGGAGACAGACACCATGGCCAAGCCTATACTCCCTCGGCCTGCTACATTAACCTCCATCAACAACACCCAGACCAGGCACTCCTCTAAGGCACAGCACCACCAAGCTCCTCACAGCATATTCCTTTCCAGTGTGACACCCCAGTGTAACATATTGTGAGACTTATTAGACTGCCCTGCTCTGTCACCCAGGGAAACATTACAAACTTTGTCCTCCAATTCACCTTGATCCCTACAATCTCCTTCCAACTGTCTATGCAAGCTCCTTTACTAAGGAACAATAACTTTCTAGACCTCCCTGCTCCGAGTCCCTTCACCTTGAACACAGGGTGATCCAACTTCCTTCTGATGCAATCTATTTCTGTGTCTTGTCTCCTGCAAACCTACAGTCCTTTCAGTGCAACACCCTTTGCTATTGAATAAAAGAGTGTTATACCTAGTTAATTAGCTCACTCTACAGAAGGTATTCCCTTATCTCCACACAAACTCTGCTCACCTGAGCTCTGATGCTGCACATCCCACCCTAATTATGTAACTTATATCTGGTGCGGAACAACCATCCCACCATATGATCTGATCCTGTTAACGTTTATGCCAACAGTGCCACTAGCCTATCTGCCTTCATGGGAAGAGATAAACGCCAATCCCAAAAGAAGGAATCTGGGTCACAACACGATCATGTCCCCTAATCGGATCTATGCTTATTTCTCCGTACCTTGTCTGGTAGCTGTTTCCTTTCAACCTGCTTAGAAGATATGGAACATAGCACAGCCCCTGAAGGGGCCTCAGGCTCCCTCCTTAATCAACTCAGGTTGGAAGTGGGTGAGATCCTAGCCCACGTTTGGGTGATGCCCACCAAAGAAGACCTCACAGATATTGAGCACCAACTGCAAGACTCAAATCACCATGAAGTTGCCAACATACAGAAAGACTTTTCCCAAATCTCTTCGAGGGTGGACAATCTGGAAGAAAGCTGTGACACAATGGCCAACCACCTGGCATCACTCAGTGAAGCAATTGCCCATCAAACCATCTACATTCGATCCATGCAAGAGAAGCTTGATGATCTTCAAAATAGGAAAAGGAGAAATAATCTTCATATTAGAGGCTTACTGGATCACATCTCACAGCTAAATCTCCTAGACGTTCTCAATAAAATCTTGGGGAGATCCTAGACTCAGATCGTACCTCCTTTCTTGATTTTACTAGAGTTCACAAAGCTCTGAGACCTGAAGAGCCATAAAGGCCTAGGGATGTGATCTGCAGACTCCACTATTTTCCTCAGAAGGAAGAAATTCTAAGACGCCCGAGAGGCCAACTGGAAGTGGAATTTGAGGGCTTCAGAATTTTCAAGTTTTGTCACGACGGATGCTCACGGGTGAATTATTTAAGAGTTCAAATACAGGTGGGGCTTCCCCTTGTCCCTACAAGTCATCCGTAATGGCAGGTTCTTTTCACTAAACGCTTCTGAGGAAGTAGAAACTATAAACTCAGATGTCCTTTATATGGTTTTTTGTTATCATTTCTCCGCCCCTCCCATCCCCCTTACCCCTCCTTTAAGCTACATGGAATTTCACCTCTCTGCACCTCTGAGATTTAGGTTTTATATGCTTTACTGCTAAATGGGCTACACAATTACCCCAACTCTTCCCTAATGGCTGACTTTCTTACTGTTGTCTCTATTAATGCTAAGGGCCTTAATATCCCAGAGAAGAGGTCTAAATTACTGTACTCTCTCAAGTTAGAAAGGACAGATGTGCCATTTGTCTGGGAAACTCACTTTAAGCAAGGACCCCGCACCCCTAAACTCACTAACTTCTTTTACCACTGTTTTACAATTAATAACCCGGAAGGAAAATCTTTAGGTTTTCTAAATGCCTCCCACTGCATGATGTTATGGTGCATAGACTTCCTATGGGATGATGCATCATAGTCTCCTGATATTTTCCAAACTTTTCACATTCATCAACCTATACTTTCCCAACCAGAGACAGATGGTCTTCCTTTCTGAAGTACTCCAAAAAGAAACTGAGTTCCTAGAAGGCATAGTTATACTAGTCGGAGACCTCAACTGGGCTATGGCACAGCAACTGGATACCTCCTCAGGCAAGGCTTCTCATCTGGAAAAGAGACTTCATATGATACGTAAGCTATTCCATGACAACCTGGCTGACTTGTGGAAGCTCCTCAACCCAACCGGTAGGGAATACACCTTTTAGTCCACACCCAACAACATTTACTCCAAGATTGACTATCTCTTTAACAGTCACAAAGTCCCACACCTTTTACGTGACACACACATAGGCCAATTTACATGGTCAGACCATGCCTTAATTTCTCTTTCTGTCACACTCCCCCAACCATGTTCAAAGCCTTGCCACTAAAGACTAAATGCGGGTCTATTGCAGGACCTCATATCCTGATCCTAGTGGGCAAGGCCATTGATGAGTATATATTTTCCTAAACGAGTCAGCAGAAGTATTAGCTCCAATAATTTGGAGGCCCACAAATATGTGATCCAGGGAAAACTCAGAGCCCAGGCTAAATGCTAACAGATCACAAGGAGAGACAAACTTCAAGCCAAGATTAGAGATTTAGAAATTCACTGTCAAGAGATGTGCTAACTGAGATTGCCATGGCTAGGGAGGCCCTTAATGAACTCCTTAACCTAAAAATTAAATATGCTTACCACAAGTGCTGCAATAAATTTTTCAGATGAAGTAACATTCTTATTACTCAAGCTAAAAGGCCCCCTTATCCCCTATGATCTTAATCAATATAGAGATAACATTAATGCTTTCTTGGCAAAAGTACAATTCCCGACACTCACAGACAACTGCACTTAAATCCTAGAAAGTTAGTTTCTTGCCAAAGTCATTAGATCCCCCCTCCCTCCCTTCCCGGAAAGAGCCCTTGCCCGAAATGCTTTACCATTAGCTATTATAAATGTTTTAGTAAAAGCTGATTCCCCTACTTCTCTGTTCTTTCAATGCTATAACCGACCAATCCCTCTTTTCCCATCAAACCTTAGAGGAATATATCATGGTCATTCGCAAGGAGGGTAGAGACACAATGCTCTAGTTGCCATCCAATCTCATTACTAAATGTTGATCTCAAGTAGGGATTGTCCTTGGCCGCAAGGCCAGGGACAATGCCATGAAGGTAATCAATTTGATTCACAATGCGTCCCAGGCTAATATCTCAACAATCCTCCTATCAATGGACGCTGAGAAGGCTTTTGATAGGGTAGACTGGACATTTATGTCTGAAGTACTAACCTAGAAGAAGCTGTATAGCTTCTTCTGCACATATCAGGATTAATAGCAGCCTTTTCTAGCTATAAATATTACAGCCTCTCAGGCAGTAACCAAGGGTTTACAGCAATCCTTTCCCTTCCGCTGGAGTCTATCACATATCAAATACTTAGGGGGTACTTGAAAATCTCACACCTCTACACTTTGAATTGCTCTCCCCTCCTTGCAAAACTCAAAATGGATCACCGACAGTTGTCAGGTGGCACATTTGGGTGAGACGCATTAACATTCTCAAAATGAACATTTTACCAAAAATTCTTTAATTGTTACAAACACTCCCGATTTCAATCCCTTGCCAGTGGTTTGTTGAATTCAGAAAGTGATTAGATACTTTATTTGGCATGGTAAAAAAAAAAAAACTGAAATTGGAATTTCTATCTAGACCTAAATCTAATGGGGAGCTCCAACTCCCACATATACACATCTATTATCAAGCAACATTATTGAACAGAGTGGAATGGACTCTTATCCTCTCAGATATCCAATGGATAACCCTTGAGGGCCATAGCCTAGGTACACCCACCACAGTTGCTCCATGGCTCCCCCTCTTTCACAAGATCTACCATTCTACTGTTGGGCCGACCTTGACTTTCCCTCAGGAAACTACCATCTATCTCGTTAATTGCCTCCCCTATGCGTTCCTTCCTAGACAATCCGCTTTTTCTCCCTGGGATGGAGACCTCTACTTTCCGGTTTCAAAGAGGCATTTTCCAATTTGGCCAGCTGGTAAAGGCACAGCGAAGTGAAGTAGTTTGGAAAGTATCAATTTTCAGCTTCTGGATTCTGAGTTTTGGAGATATGTACAAGTCAGACATATTTTACATAGTCAGGGAACAAAAGCTACCCCCCTAAACCCTCCAACTTTAATTGAAAATCTCTATTTGTCCTCTGATCGCTCAATACATACACAGTATCTTGCCTATATAAAATGTTAATCACCAATCAATTTACCTCTCCACCCTCTTTCGGTCGTGGGACGGGCCCTAGATCAATCAATTGACAAGGCCCAATGGTCCAAGATTTTCCAATCTTCATCTTCAAGCTCCACAAGTAGAGAGGTCCTGGAGAGGAATTATAAACTCCTCTCTAGATGGTATAGAAGTCCAGACATACTACATAAATGATACAACAGCAAGATAGAAATGTCAATCATGCGCCACAGAGACCTGCATCCAAGAACCACATATAACTGCCAGACCACCCCTGGCAATAAAGTTCAATAGATAAATGTGCAAAGATGTAGATCCACATGGCGTTATCTCCTTCACAGGTAGACCAGTAATTTGGAAAAAGCTCCCAGTCACTGCTAAGATGGTCTGTATATTTGTCAGTGCTTAATGAATTCTCAGATACACAGTGTATAAAATAGAAAGAGAAAATGACATTTAAGACCAAAATATTTAATAACACATAAAAATTACAAAGACAATTACATATAGTAAATCTTCATTTTGTTAAAATAGATCGTAATGCTGTTACGGTATGAGCATACCCGGTCTTGCTGCCTATATGCATGAGCATAGAGTAAAATGATTGTCTCAATTTGAAAATGTGTTTAAAAGAAATAATGTGAATGTTAATCCTGACTGTACTGACATAAGCCTAGAAAATTTGATGAAAAAAATAAAAAAAATTTCACTTGGTGACCCTTGAGAGATATGTATCTGACCAAATTGAAATTTCTTTTGAAAGAATTAGAACAAGAAATAAAAAAAAAATGGAAAGTATTAATTTCACCTTTTTCCACTACAGAGGAATTTAAGGTATGGGAGGAACGGATAGTTAGGAGTATTAATAAGAATACATGTGAATTAATAGAAAGGAAACAGAAAATATCAAAGAGATACACAATATTACAGTTATAATAGTGAAACAAATTATCTGCACTTCCAAAAATGACTGTCAATGATGGTAACAACACTGTTAATTATGTCAGATCTGTAAAAAAATACTGAGGAATATCATGGCAGGAATTATAATAGTCAAAGAAATTATTCCAATAATAAGAATAAGTAATAATAAAAACTGAAATAAAAATTGGAATAAAAATGGGAAAGCTAAAAATCATCGGGCTAGATGCAGACTTCAGTAAGTGCTTGAAACTAGTTACTCCTGGGCTAAACCATGTTGATTGCAGGGTAGTCATACTTCATCTGTTGCAAACAGTATTAGAGTTGAGAGGTGATGTTTCCTATCCTAAGTCTAAATAACAGGGTGATAGTAAAGCTGGTCAGTATCTGTGTGCAGTAAGTAATTTAAAGAAATATCCCTGTATGCAAAGAATACAATTAACTTGACTCCGTCTGCAATCAACATGGTTTAGCCCAAGAGTAACTTATTTCAAGCACTTACTTAAATCTGGATCCTGCCCATTATCCCCAATTTGGAAGAGATTTTCAAATACAGGGACAATATCAATATAGATCCCACACGTTTTCAAGGTTATGAGAATGGATGGGAGAGGGATTATAGAGGCCCTAAAAGACAATGGGAAAAATAGGAATTCCATATTCCTGTGATAAACAAGTTCCAGGAATTAAGATATGATAATAATAGGAATTATAATGATAGTTATAATGATAATCATGATTATTATAATTATGCTTTTTTCTCTCTGGCCCAGTTCCATCGTCCAAACTCAGAGGGATCTCAGGATCATTATTACCAAAGATAAAAAGGAGAGTTAAACCAGACACCGCCCACATCATAGAGGAAAGAGAGGAGGTAAATGTAAAAATCAAACCACAAAGCGCCATAATAAAAAATTGATTATTGATTGTAACAGGGAGGGAATGACCCATAAAAATGTAGAACCTAATAACATTAATATTACCTCAAATTCTACCTCTTCTGAAACAGAATGTAAAATATTCAACTTGAGTGAAAGATCTCTGACTGCCACAGAATCGTCAGGGATAAAATTTGCCCCTACAAAAGGAATTAATTCCTTTGAATTGTATATCGACGTGCAAGAATTTGTACGTAAAATTACTTTAAAGAAGTTTTTTGAAGGGAAGGAAAAAGAGGAAATCCCCATATTGGAAGATAACCCCTCTCAGTCCCTAGTTCAAGATTCCTTTAAAAACCTTCTATGTTTTACCCGAAACATGTTAAGGGTCCTTTTATAGAGACATTTAATACATTTGTCTGTGATGATTTGATGAAAATTAATCTAGATAGAAATAAGAGACAACCTAATTTAAGTAAAAAAGAATTCCTAGCCTTAAAAGATCCACAAATGGACGACTCTGTGGTAATAAAATCCGCGGATAAAGCCGGGTCAATAGTGGTGATGAACAAAGACGACTATATTGGAGAAATCCAACGTCAGTTAAATGATGGTATTACTTATAAAAAATTGTCAGTTAATCCCACGAGTAAAATCTTAAAACATTTTAAGAGTTGAATACATGAATATTTTGAGAAGGGCATTCTTTTTAAAGATGATGTTAATTTTTTGATAAATGATGACCCATCTGTACCTTCAATATATAATAATATCGGTTACACTCTCTGGTACGAAAATCTTATTGCCGAAAATAGGACATCCAAAACTTCCTTTTTTAAATACTTACCACTAATAAATTACTTTCTACTTTTTTTTAATGAATGGGTGAGTATGCCCTTCAGCATACTTTAACCACCGCTGCTATCGCCGGACCTGGAACAGGTGAGTAAACTATCTGTGCAGGTTAGGGTTAGGGTTAGGGTCAGGCTGCAGGGGAGGGAAGGTTAGGGTCAGGCTGCAGGGGAGGGAGGGTTAGGGTCAGGCTGCAGGGGAGGGAGGGTTAGGGTCAGGCTGTCAGGAAAGGAGGGTTAGGGTTAGGGTAATGAGAGAGGAGGGTTAGGGTTAGAATTGGGGAAGGGACTATTTTTTCTTACACTTTAGCAGAATGGAGCTTTTGGTGCTCCGTGGATCGATTGCTATGCCTCGATGATATTAACTAGATCTTACATTATACATCAGAGATAATTATATACAGTTCACTCCCCAAAACATGGCTGGAAAAGGTGCTTTTTTGGATGTTGTAGAAGAAAAAATTGAGTGTGTTGATAGACTTCAGATAATTAATAAACCATAAATTAGTAATAAAAATGTTAAGAATGACAAGTATCAATTATAAAAAGATATAGAAGGTTTTTTTTTTAATCATTGGAAAGTTCTTTGTAAAGATCCTGTAACTGGAAATTTATTACCAGCTAAACCTATTTACCTATCGAAGAGCAGATAATAAAAAAAAAATCTGGAAAAATCCAAGTACGAATCTGTTAGCCTAAATAATAAAAATTTACATATTTAGCTATCTAGTAGCTGGCCAATCTGTGATGGAGTTGGGGTATTTAAACCCTCCCTGTAACATAAATCCCCATGCATCTTGACAAAGGCTGAGGCTACAGCTGAAATATGTTGATGAGGGGAGTGCTGTTTCAAGGCCTGAGTTTCTCAGGCTGTATTAAAGACTAGATCGTTTTAACAGGGCTGTAATCCATCTATCTTCCTTTTACCGGGTATGCTCATACCGTAACAGAATTATGATCTATTTTAACAAAATAAACATTTACTATATGTAATTGTCTTTGTAATTTATATGTGTTATTAAATACTTTGGTCTTAAACGTAATTTTCTCTTCTATTTTATACACCGCGGTATCAGAGAATTTATTAAGCACTGACAAATATACAGACCATCTTAGCAGTGACTGGGAGCCTTCTCCAAATTACCGGTTGTCTGTGAAGGAGATACATCTTTGCACATTTATCAATACTACATAAATGCTTCCCAGGTTTGTCTGAATTATGTTGGCACTGCCGTGGCTCAGTAGGGTCTTTACTAAACATTTGGTGGTCCTGTCCCTCCATCCACAAATTTTGGTCTCTGGTCATCTGCCTCTCGGAAACAATTTTAGGTAAGAAAGTCCCAGACACACCTCACTTCTTGATCTTCAATTGGACTGCAGCACCCATTTCAACCTACAAAAAAATCGCTTCTCTATCACCTCAATAATGTGGTCAAAGCTGTCATCCCTGTCCGCAAAAAATATTTTTTTATAACCATGGATGATATTGAATCTACTGAAGCCCACCAATACAAGGAATTTTGAAACACTTGGGTTCACTGGTTATTTTTTAAGGATTCCGAAGAATACAAATCATTGTTAATTGACCCGTACAGCCCTTAGCCATTAATATCAAGGGTGCCCCTAAATCAAGACTCCCACTCAACTCAGCCTTATCTACCAAAGCTTTAAGCCCACCACAGCAGTTACTTTAATATATTCAAAGTGCAATTTCCCACCACAACCCTCCTACCCCTTTTCGTCCAGACCACGGTGTCCTCACTCGGAATATCCCTTTCACTCCTCCTGTAACAAGAAAATATCCCCCCATATTTACTAAATAAGATGACAGTACAGATGACTTTCCCATGCTGGATGTTAAACTTGTTATATTCTTCTTTTTCCACTGTTACCCTTGAAGATGGGAGACTACAAACTTCTTGTAGATATGAATAATTACGGAAGCAATACTATGTATACCATAACCCCTATCATCTTATCCTATGTTTTTTATGTAACATCATTGCACTTGTATTCTGTAATCTCTGTTCCATATGCGCTGGTACTTTTGTACGTCTATAAACCTCTATTAATAAGTCTCTTAATAAACACAGTTTAAAGAAAAAAAAAGTATCACTGCAACATATATCTCCATAATTAATTCTCTATATTCCTCCCATAATACAGCTTCCTATGACCATATAACATAGCTCTATATTTGCCACATAATAAAGTTTTTATTCCTCCTCAATGATCCCTTATAATAGGGATTTATCTCAGTATAGTTCTTATGGGCTACATATGCCATAATTAATCTATTTATTCCTCATTAATTGAAATTATCCCACATAATAGGGCCCTATATTCCCTCTCTAATAAAGTTTATTAATTTTATTTAAAGGTTTTTATATAGCTCTATCAGATTACTTAATGATTTACAATTTTAACAATCATTAAAATAAGACTGGGTACATTCTATAGTACATTGGGAAATTATACATAAGGGCATGTGCTATATATCACACAATGAATCAGTTAACTTGTATGGTAAAAGTGCTCAGTATGATCCAGTCACACAGCAGTGTTAGTAGCAGGACTGAGCATAATTTTAGTATGGAAAGAAAAAGTTTCCAAGTTTGTGTTAATCATGTAACAAAAAGGAAAACCAGGTAGACCAATGTTAAGAAGTAGGTTGAGAAATTTGATAAGCTTGTAGAAGAGGATAGTCTTAATGGGTGAGGAGGGTTATTTTAAAGGGTGGGTGCAGCTCAGGAAAAGCCTTGTAAGCGGGAATCAGAGCATTTGTTTAGTGTAAAGGAGAAATGTATGTCCTGTGAAGATCTGATAGAGTAAGCTGGTATGTATCTTGAGTTTTGAAGTTAAACATATGTGTGTGGGTGCCAGTGGCTTATCTACCATGGTGCAGAGTGTGCAGTGCACACTGGCCCCTGCAGACAAGGGGGCCGCCCGTGGCACTCACCCTGCACCCAATGGAGGATCCCAGTACCACCTATATCCGTACAAACGGTGACGGTCTCCACCAGCCTTCCGTTCCCAACAGTGCATTCTGCACGCGGGCATCACGTGGGGATGTCAGGCGTGCGTGCACTGCGCAGCCTCACCCTCTTCTTCTGTTTGCAGAGCATGAGGCTGCACAGTGCCCGTGTGATGCCTGCACGCAGTGCACTGTTGGGAATGGTAGGCTGGTGGAGACTGTCACCGTTTGTATAGATATAGATGGGGTTAGGTAGAAGAAGAGGGGGGCCCGTCTG